>JBBPPB010000253.1:0-17032 GCA_038091755.1 Leccinum pallidistipes | reverse complement strand
CTCCCGAGTAACCTCTCCTTTGCCAAACTTCCTTCGTGCTTCGAGGAGGTACTCTGGACGGAGCAGGGAGCCAGCATGCTCGGCGCGGAAAGGGGGTGTTTGCTTGGACGCCATGTTCACTAGAATGAATGTACGAGAGGTGTCAGTGGCAAAGCGGCCTGAGCTTAGCGCTTAATAGTTAGTAATTATCACTTATCCGAACATCACCTTGCGTCCCGACTTGATACGAAACGTTACGAAACAATACCCACTATCAGCGAGACAGCGCTTCTTAACTTGAACTTGATATTCTTTCTGTGTCCATTCATGGTTAATGATTTGTGATAGCAGCCAAAAAGAGAAAAGACAGTACTTGTAGTACCATCTTGTTCGTTGAGTTCATATGTCCAGCTCCGCTTGGCTGGATGTCTGAATCGATTTCCCTGTGAAAACGACAAGAAAACGACTGGTATTAGGTCGCCTTCTGTGTCCACCGGAGACAACTTGGGCCCGCCAACCCGGCCGGGGGGGCTTGGCAATTCCCTTCTTGAACGTCCACATTCGGAAGGATGTGTGATACGATCGGACTTCCAATGATTAGAGAAATGAAAAATAAATGTTTACGTAGGTCCTTCGATTGACCGCAACCAGAGTCATGGGTAGTACCAGACTGGATGTGTGGTGGTTGTCTGTGTACAATGTGTATATGGTATACTAACTGGAACCAACTTGAGCGTCAACAACCTATCCCACAACGGTCATGCGTCCCCCCATATGCTGTCAGCAAGTTCCTTCACCAGCTGCAACTTGCTCTTCATGTCGTCCATCGTGAGCAAGTTGCCTGCCTCGTGCCGCAAAACCACACTGAGGAGAGACGGAAATGCACTGCAGCGCTTCATCCACTGTCTCTCCCGTACCGTTCGCCACGATGCGCGCAGCCTCGAACACGCGTTCTTTAAGGGCCGCCTTGTCTTCAAGTTGCGGGAATTTACTGGTAATGAGACCCAAGACGAACGAAGAAGGCAAAGGAGAAGAAGAATCGGGCCACTTGGAACGACACTTTATCTCTGTAGGTGAACATTCTCCGTTCTACTTCAGAATACTGAATTCTCTCAGTGACGGTGACGATGGTTCTGTACTCGTCGCCAAGGTTTTCCGAAAGCACCACATTGGAAAAGACAAACTGGTTGGATCTCTCTCACTAATACCATCGGCAACATTCTGGGAAATGCATCGCGGACAACGGTACGATGGCAGCTTAAGTCGTTTCAATCTACTGATGTGATCTCTCCGACCAGTATTTGAAGGTTCTCTCACAAATCCCGATGTTACTTCCGGCGCCTCCGCTCTTCCAGGATTATGATCAAGTTTGTGGTGGCCGGTGACGCACCCGGGGACACTGCTAACGTAGAAGAACCCGAGGCTGTGGACGCCGTCGCCGCTGGCCAACGAAGTGGTCAACGGGAATAGCACACCAGCAACCGTTGGCGTAGTAAGCTCAGCGGTTGACGCTGAACCAAACGTCGTGAGCGGTACAGACAATCGATAATGTGTGGGGAGTCCTGTTGGAGAAGATCGGAGTTTTCAACAAAATCGTGGCTGGGATCGCAGAGGTATTTTGTTCTTCAGTCTCGACGTCGTATGATCTCATAGCGAGACAGATTTACCCGTACGGGTCGGTTTCTTGGTCTCTTATATCCGCTGCGAGCAAAGTGCGTGTCTTATTTTATTATTTTGCTTTTGGTTAATCGCTCATCTTGCTACACTCAGGTATTGGTGGACCAGAAGAACCACGACGAGCAGATCATTCACCTGGCGACCACCATCACGGACGTCTTCAGTTTCGTGAACGACCCCGAACCTCTGAAGGCTATCAAGGCACACATCAAGACCATTGCGCTTCTGGTACAACAAGTAGCAGAGTGCGCGTTCTTTATCCACCGCATACGCCAAGCAAAAGAACTTTTGTCAGTTGTCATTGAACACACAAATTTTGTCACTTCTGATCTATATTTCCAGGGATGCGGACGGTGAAATACACGCTCTCTGACATAGATGCAAAGATCAAGGACTACGAGACCAAGTTGAGAGAGAACTCAAAACCGCATTCCTGGAGGGTGTCGCAGTGCAAACCGGAGTTACTGTCATCCGTATGATGAATACCGTAGACCATATTGGTAGGCACAATCCCTTCGAACTGTGGGCGGCTGCTCACGGACGTGGAATGCAGCGGAATTTGTGGAGCTGAGCGACATGCCATACGCAGTTGGTGCTAGATATGTGCGGGAAAAAGGATGCTTGCCTGGGACACGGGAATCCTTGCTCCGCGACATTTGCGATATCATCAACAACCCAGACCAGGATGCCCCGCGCGTCTGCTTGCTCACTGGCGTTGCTGGACCAGGCAAGTCTGCGGTAGCTCATTCGATTGCACGGCTGTATGACGGGCTAAAGCGACTAGGCTCGTCGCATTACTTCTCCAGCACTGACGTTGCGAGGCGGAACCCCCAAAATCTATTCAGCACGATTGCGCGCGACCTGTCTGATCACAAGCCGCAGTACAAATCTGCTCTTTGGGGAATCGTGAAAGACAATCGAGCGCTTCGCACGTCCATCTGACCGGAGGAGCAGATCGAGCGCCTCATCATTGAACCTAGCGAACGTCTCGACCCTATCTTACTGATGGTGATCGTTATCGACGCCGTCGACGAAAGCGGCGACCGAGCCGATCGTGGGCAGCTACTGCAAGCCACCTCTAAGCAAATTTCCGACAACACCCTCCCAGCCAACCTTCCTTCCTGATCACCTCTCGACCCGAGAGTGACATCCTCGATGCATTTTCAAAGTGGTTCACATTTCATTCATAAGCAAACGGGAGACATCTTGGAGGAAGAAGTAGACGAGGACATCACGAAGTTCATCCACCATTCACTTGATCGGTACACTGAGCTCGAGGCCAGGTGGCCTGAGCAAGAGTGGCGTTGATTGCTTGTCCACCGTTCTCAGCATCTATTTCAGTGGGCTTCAACCGCTTGCATATTTGTCCAAGGAGAGGGTGCCGTTGGAGTCAGCCCTTCGAAGCGGATGAAGATGCTTCTAGAACACACTGGGGGTATCATGATCCGGCCTCTAGATGCAATATACCAAACCATTCTAGGCCAACTGTTCATGCTCAGTGAAGCTCCACAATCATTCCGGGTTATCATACTAGCACTGCAGGAGCTGGAGAGAGTAGGAGTCAAAGGCCGGGTCGACGGGTATGACATTGTCTCCATCCCGAGCGAGGCTGAGGGTCCTTGGAGGGCGATGTTGAGATGGGTGGGTGTGCGCTGGCCAGAGCTGTTCTAGTGCTAGCACGAGCTGCGCACTGGAAAGATGAGAGTGACACCTTCATCGTCGTTCTGGCTTGGCCGGACCCGGTTCAAAATTAATAGCGATAACGCTCAAGTCATGTCGCATCCGTCAAGGCGTACGTCGCAGTCTTCCTTGGCGGTACCTTCATGCCAGATGGTTCAGGCTTTGGTTACTGAAAACGAGAACGGGGGTCCAAAGAGTAAGGAGGTGCGCTAGAGAGAAGGACGAGCGCACGGACCAAGACCTGCATCCTGTCGAGCATTCCGTAGGTTTCATGGGGTTCCTGAGGCCATAGGTGTACGCGCCGATATCGCGTGCCCAAGAGAACTTGTAAACACCTTCAAGGGGACCGTTCAATTTACAGCCTAGGCAGTATGCGGCTGTGCATTCGGAGATACATTCTAGTCATGTTTCAGTGCGGTTTCACTGTTGGATGATTCGTCTCCCTCCCCTTCACTCATCTCTCTCCCTTACCCTCACTGCGCCAGACCCCGTCGACGCTACCGCAGTCACGACGCACAACGAGGACAGGACCTCTCCCTCTCCCTTATCCACCACACGCCAGACCCCGTCCACGCCGCCAGCGCACCGGACACGAGGATGCCACACGAGGACATCCACACAACGGCGACAACTCGGACTCGACGACACGACGGGTGATGCGACGAGGACGGGGGTGATGGTGACACGACGCGACACGACGATGTGCGTTCCACCTCTCTCTTTCCCCTTCATTCCTCTCTCCCCGCCTCCCTCACCTACCCTACGTCCACGCCGCCAGTGTACAACCACAGCCACGAGGCACAACCGCTACAATGGCGACGGAACGACGTGTCGTGGCACCACAACGCGACGACAACGATGACGCGAGGAAGATGAGGACGTAGATGCGACGGCGTACCACGACGCACAACGCACGGACGACGTCGACGCGGCACGTCTCCGACCCCGTCCCGTCCCTCTCTCGCTCCTGCACACATGCGGAACGCGTCGTCTGGAGATCCAACAGATCCAACGCAACACCGGCGCCGTTCCCAACCTCGATTCGATCCATCCGCCCCCTCACTCTCATTCTCACTCTCCTTCACATACACCGAACGCGCTCTCTCGGGGTTCAATACGGACGACGTGACGCCCCTCCCTCTCCCTCCCTGTCGCAAAGACGCCGTAAAGTGGGGTGAGATCTGCTATCAGGATGCTCCGTCCTATGACTCATTCCACAGTTTATAGCCTTTATCTGCCCTTTATACCATTTTGCCGCCGTGGCAAAGCCAGGCGCGTGCCTTGTCTTTGTGCAGGTTTTTCCACTAATGAGAGACTCGGCCCCGGGCCACGACGCCGTTAGCAACGTCATCTCAACGCCTCACAAGCCTTTTTCGAAAACCATGTTTGACATTAGCTGAAGCTATTACGACGTCAAAACGTACCTACTTCCATCGACCGTCTTGCGACATGGAAGACGCGTCGTCACCGTGTCGTACTCGCAAAGCGTGCCGAGCGTGTTTTCCGACGCATCGGTACTTTTTGCTGTGTTTCTGAATACTGTATTCCCGCAATCATAGGGGACACAATTTTGTAAATACCATTTAGCCTGCATGTATTTATGCGCTAGGTACAAATGTTTTTCAGGTTGCGAGTCCATGCTCAACCATAGCAATTATAGTTCTTCCTGTTACATTGCATCATATCTATCAGCTCTCCACTCAAACTTGCCCTTGGCAAGAACCTACTCTTCCACCACGTCCTAACTTACTTGGTTAACAACTCCTCATCAACCACCCATGCCTCCTCAACCACCGATTCAGTGCAATTATCTCATTCACACAGTTCCACCCTTGCCCTCATGTTTGAAGTGCAAACAACTTGCCAAAGTTGTGGCTCGGGTGAGGTCGCTCGTCAGGGTCGCTCGAGCGGTGCGCCTTGAGCCAGTCATGTCGTGGGAGTGATCGGAAGGACAGACCCACTGGGCATCACGAATGGAGGGCCAGGGGATGAGGCAGTCACGAGACATGTTCAATGAGTTATGCACACTGCCGTTCAAGTGAGTAACAATGAACAGAAAGGAGGGCCCGGTGCGGGTAAGTGAGACCGAGGGATTGCGCAAACTGACCTTGGAGACGAGCGAAATCCTCTCGGGTGTATTCAACTGAGGGCATCCCTGAATTGGCCAGTTTGGGGGCCAAGTTTGGGGGAAAGTTTGGGGGAAAGTTTGGCACGCGTGATCTGAATCTGTGAGGGAATCACATTCGTACCACTCCTCTCCATCCCGAAGAGCAGGAACATCTGAGTCTGACTCAGAGTCTGGTAGTTGGCTGAGTATTGGATCCTGAGTGAGTTTCCCTTGCCGTTGTTGTTGTGTTCGACTCTTCGTGGCCTGTAAAGACTGGGTCTCCATCTTGCGGTGAAGGGAATTTGCACACGACTTGCGGTGTGATTGATCACTAGAAGCGACTGGCTCATTGCAACCCTCGACTGCGCAGACTGATTCTAGTGCGTGGTGGGTAGGATCGATCGAACAGTAGCGGTGTCGATTGCTTGCGAGCGGATTCTTACATGGCGACTGCAGAGCATCACTGTGGAAAGTAAAATATCTGAAATTCAGCGGTAAATTAACAGTATTTTAACCGGGCGTTCAGTATATAAATATATGAATATCATTGGAAAAAACCCCACTGAACCGGCATTGGTCCACTCTGAATTTCAGCGGATTTTATCACTGAATTTACCGGCTATATTATGGGAAATTCATGTTATCTGCAACAAGGTTATGTCCTTTTATGGTTTTCGAGAAGAATCATTGAAGCCACCGTCACATCGATGGACTTCTCAGTAGCCTAGTATCAACCAATTCAATATTTTCAGGAAATAAAAAGATTGCCCATGGCAGGGATTGAACTCGCGAGTCACAGCCAACTGAATCATTGAGCAGCACATGTCTTAACCAGTAGACTACGAGGCCTACATAATCACTTTGCTTGACAAGGTTTATACCGCACCCATAAATCGTGGGAAAGTGCAGCCCCTGTCTTACCGGTGTTTGCCGAAAAGTGTGCACTGCACTCGAGTGACTCGCAGCCACACAACATTGTCATCTTTTGTTTTCAGAACTAGAACAGAAACAGAAACAGAACAGAACAGAAGGTCTGAATATCTGAACTGAATGTATGTACTATAATCATTCACTGTAAAATTATCTACTTAGAAACAATGTGTAGATTTCTGGTGTTGCGTCCCATCTCTTTCCACCATTTCAACTTGAATGTCTTTTTGTTCAGCTCCTCGAGCCTGTCATTCAGACTCGACGAGGACTGTGCACTTGTTGGCCTTGAGTTGGACGAATGAGTGACTGAGGCAGTGGACTCTTTCAAGCTGGTAATATGTTCAAGCTTGGGGACGTCATAACTAGAATGGAGTCAGGGACATGTGAATGAAACAAACTGTGATGCAGGCTATGTACTCACCCCATCAGTTGGCATCCTGCAATGGCATTACAGTCGACAAGTTGTGTTCTGTTTGAGATCGATTTGCTCTATGCTAAGTTATGATGTGTTGGACAACATGTTTGGCACACTTTGTGAGTAGGACACGTTCTCCACATTGCAAGATGGTCCTTGGAAGTAGGGACATATTGACATCGTAATAGCTTCAGCTAACATCAGCAAAACCCTAACATGGCCACAGGTTTTATCATCAATGACAGGTCCCACAGTCTGATACAGATCTTTGACAGATAAGTTATTGTCCTTGACAGGTTGTGACAGGTCATTGATAGTCAATCAGTGCCAATCACTACAGTATAACAGATCAATTATGGTGACCTTGCTTGCAAGCCTGAGGTTCTTTATGACATGTCCTAAATCTGTACCTGGCATGGCCCTTTCTTCTTTCTTTTTCTTTTCAATTTCAGACATTCTCAATGTCATTTATAAACTACGTAGGTACAGGACATAAAATAAAGGGGCAAGAGGGATGGCCAGGAAATATTCACAACACCATGTGGTAAGAAATATGGATATTCTGCCCAAAATGAAGAACTGAATAACCACAGAAAATTGTCCCCTGGTCAGGAAAGTGCACCAGCGACTCTGGCTGGACTGTCGATGGATGGTGAAACAAATGTGGCACGAGTCCAAGCCATAGGCATTCTTACAGTGTTTTTGTACCCCCTTAGGGTTATAACTTATGCCTAAGGTTTACTTAGAAAATGTTTATTTACCCATGCATATATATGTATACCAGTAGATGTGTACTATTTATGTATGTATAACTTGAATGTTCATTCTCAAAATTTTTTTTTTTAAATTCAATTTTTGTCCCATGCAGAGCTTATATGCTCTATGAGGACAATCTATCTAAGCCGGGGCCCCTGCCCCTACATTATCCGTCTGTGGAAATGCCCCGAGATGGACGTGCCATTTGGTCCACTGTTCCTGCCAACCGTTTTAGATGCCTCGGATCCTGTATTGCTCGTTTGGTACATGCGGTGTAGTTGTAGTGGTTCCGATACAATGTTTTGGATGTCAGGTACTAGGGCCCGGAGGCCTGTCGTACAGGTGGGAATATGGGGTGATAAGGCAAAATAGGGGTGTGGGAGGTGAGTACCAAGACGAAGGAAGATGATGAACCTGTCACGAATGGTTCGGTGTGCTTGTGGTTGGGACGTGTGAGCGGTCCAGCGACTGGCGTGTTCTTCTTCGACCCGGTTTCTCTCCCCTCCAACTACCCGCGCTGCTTCCCCATCCAGTCCAGCTAATTCCTCCTAGACATATAATAAATAAGGCATATCTGTGTCGCGTGTTACTGTGAATTATCATGGTCTGAAAGAAAAAAGGGGAGAGCATTATCCGTCGTTTTGCTGTTGTGGAGTTAAGTTACCGAATGTGGGGCGCAGGGGCAGTCCAGGATGAGATGCTTGACGTTTTCGACTTCGGCGGGGCAGTGTGGACAGTCCGGTGAGTCCTCCTTCTGTATGCAGTTGAGATGGGCATTCAGAGCGATATGACCTGTGCGCAGGCCGGTTAGCAAAGAGGCTTGGTTCTTAGGTAACGGAGCAATGAGTTTCAAGAACAAGTTGGTGAAGTTTATCCATGTCGTAGCGTTTCATGCTCGTGAAGTGCTGTGATTTACTCCATTTGTCTGTCCATCTTCGTTTGGATAGCTCTTTGTGTGCCTGCTTGAGCGCGGTGATGCTGTCCGGTAGTGGGTTAGCCTGTAGGTATTTGGGGAGAGAAGTGACCAGTGAGCTATTATCGGGGGTGGCCACGGCCGCTCTTGTTTCCTCATCCGCTTTTTCATTGCCTTCGACTCCTTTGTGTCCAGGTATCCAACGTATGGTGATCTGGCCCTTGGTAAGCTTGTGTTTTCTTTTTGCTTCATGCATTCTCATACTTTATGACTCAATATATACATATAATATTGTCTACTTTGATACAATTCCAATATGAATCTGTGCATTTAGACATTCCCTAAATGCACAGATTCATATTGGAATTGCTCAATTATATGTATACATCTGCGCATTTAGGGAATGTTCCTAAATGCGCAGATATATGTTCATTTTGACTAGTTATGTGCATATTTGGGACCATCGCCTGAATGCACACAAACATTACAGTGACAATGTTGCTTGGTTTCACTTGTTCATCTGCGCATTTTGGAATAGTGCCAAAATGTGCAGATGAACATGTGAAAATGTGTATAATGTCTGCGACCTTGTCGCCTCGAGTGACATGTCACTTCAGCATGATGCTGACATAACACATGTCACAAGATGTGACTCTTTGCTTCTTCAATTCCCTATAAAATCTCAGTAGAATCCACACCTATCACTCCTTTCTCCCACTCCTTGCCCTTCCTCGAGATGTCCTCTTCTATTTCCCAACAAGAAAGAACTATGATCAACACATTCATATACAGTCTATTGACTACTGATATTAGTGAGAAATAGGGCAAGTCCTCCCTGGTTGATTCTTTGACCTTGATGACTAGCCAATTCCTAATGCCAGAATCAGACCCCATCAATGCACAGTCCAAACATTCACCAAGATTCTGGATTCATCCATGGGGGCATGGTTTTGTGTCTGGGCTCAGCCAAGTATAAGGCTGTTATCAAGCATTCTGAAGCTCCCTGCCGACTTGTACATTGGGCTGTGGAAATGGTGCAACCTGCAATGTCGTTCCAAGAATTATTCTGCCCAGCTCTCTACCATCGCCATGCAGCTTGCACGCAGCCAGTCCTTTCACTCCTCAGCAAAGACTTCTTTCTCGAGCAGTTCCCCTGCCACTTCCATCTCCTTGTCCTCCACACCTTCCTTTCCCTCTGGTCCTACCTGAGCCATTGCCTCTGCAAAATTTAGTAAGTGCTTCATGTACCGCAGGGGCCACTTCACCTGCAACTGCCCTACCTCCACCAATGGATGGATCTCGCACAACTTGAATGCCAAGGGTACTATTTGGGTTGACCTGTTCAACGGGCATCCCTGCCAATGAATGTCGGCACCGGCACTTTTCAATGCATAGTGTGCGGCTCGAGCGATCACTTGCCCAGTCATACACTTCCCTCTGATCACTTCCAAATAATGACTCTTCTACTCCTGGATCGCTGGGAGGAGTCACTTCAGGCATGTGGAGGCCTGGTCTGGTCCCATTTCCAGGACATGATACCCATTCACTCTCGTCGCCACCTTCTAAAAGTCCAGTTCGACACCGGTTCTAGGTAAGTGTTTTTCGTCAGTGCCATCCACGCTCACTCACCCTCCGCCAGACCTCGTCCATGCTGTCAGCGCCACCACATGACACCAGCACATGCCCCTCAACGTGACGCCATGAATGCACAGAAAAACTTACCGAGTACTGATCGAAATGATCCCATACCACACTTCATGCTCGTGGTTTATCAAATTAACGCCAGATCCACTACTCCGAGTCTGTGGGGACCCGACCCGTTTCATAGCAGAAGGATGCGGCGTTTCCGTGTTCCCTTCAAAACGTTTCATGCCACGAATGATCTTGGTAAAACAACGTGAGCAAAAAAAATGATGCCTGAGAACATCACAGGTGGATACACTCACTATGTCGGAATTCAGTGAGGAAAAATGTTTGGTGAGCGGTATGGCCCCCTAGGATCTCGATCAGGTGTTGGTGCGGCCAAAACAGCCACTGACTGCAATGCCAGTTGTGAACACCTTGAAGAGCATTGAGTGGCAAACGTGGAGGAGCAGAAATATCACCAGACTGAAATGTGTCGGGATGCATCACGTCCAGGATATAACAAGGATCAAACAGGCTGATGCATGTTTCAATTGGATCATCAACTTGAAAGTCAGAGTGTAGCTACTATTAGTTTGGTGACCAGGTGACTGTCTATGAGGTTTGTGATCACGCAAACCGTTGATAACACGCAGCCACCTACATCTTAGAATTCTTCCAATGGAAGAGTAAGGAAACTTGAAGGAAATGAAGTCACGTTATACAGTAGATTATCTCATAATGCATACGCTCATAATGCATAAACCCTAATTGTGGGAAAGAAAAGAACTACCTCTGCCTTGATGATGGCTCCTTTGTCATCCGTTTTCCTTTCCTTTCTCCTCATTGTTGGAATTGGTCACTGACTGGTGTGTTTGCCTCCTTCCCACTACACCTACAAAGCTGTACTTATCTGGGATGTTGCTTCGACCCTGGGTTAGCTCTGGGTGGAGAAAAAGTTCATCAATTTTGCATTTTATTTCCTGTATCTCAGCTTCTTTCAACTTGTTAACAAAACTGTCTATGTTCCAGACTCTAAAAACAGCCCATATTGTAGATTTTGGCCATAATTACATGATAATTACCAATGTAGTATGAGTTACCCATGGCAACTGCTGGTTACAAAGCTCAGGAACTGTCAAGGTCACAGTTCCAAATTGTGCAATTGAATGCCAGCTGGCTGAGTTTGAAATGTTGGATTGCATAAGCACACCAAAAACAGCATATGGCTCTTTTTGGATTCACTGTAATATGTTGGTTGCCACTTTGCACAGCCACTTTTTCGACCCAACCATTGTGATCATATCTCATCCAGATTAGATTAGAATGATTAGATTCTTGGACCATTGTGATCAGACAAACAGGGGCTATGACTTTTCTGTTGACACCAAAAAGGAATAATGAGTTGCCTTTTTGGAAATATTTTTTCGGCAGATTTGGATGCTTTCTTGATAGGGGCATGTTCCTATTTGTTCTGACAAATTATATAAGCAAGAACCACACCAAATTTGTCACTACTCCTACAACATTTCTATATTGGGAATCTCACTCAATTAACTGTTTTTCCCTCATTTCCCTACTTTCCCCTGGCCATATAACTTATCTGAGTATATAGACATAGTGTATATGCTATAATAAACCATTCCCACAACTTAAATGAGGTTTTACATGGTTGTAAGAGATGAAAAAAAAGATAGGGGGAGAAATAGAAAACATGATCACACTTTTTACCCTTTCAACATATGGGCTTGAAAAGTACATTCCCACATCCCCTTCACATATATCTACAAGGACTTGGGACTGGGATAACAGCCTGTAATGTTATGAGATGTTCCTCCTAGCCTTTTGGGTCACCAAATGATGTGTCAGCCCCAACTTGAAGCCTCAGCTCAGTTGCCATGCTGTCCATCATGGCATCAACTGGCAATTTATAGAATGAAAGGAAAAAAGTTACAGTAACAGGTGCTAAAAGGCCAAATATCTCACCTATCTCACCTCCTAATTCCCTGGTTCTTCTGGTCCGTCTCACGATTGCACTGTCCTTATCGGCACCCTCAACCACTGTTCCATTGTCATCACCAACTCCCATTCCCATCTCTCTTTACCACTCTCCTTCCCAGCTGCATCCTTCACTACTCACTTTATCCCAAAGTCAGACTGTCCTGGTTGATGTCACCTGGTGGCCTGACCAATTCTCTTTATTTTTCTGTAGTTGCCACATTTTCCCCCCTCCTGCGGTCCACCCTGTCTCCCTCACTCAGGGTGCTCGATCTCCATCTATCTTTGAATCGTCCCACAGATAGTGGCCACCTCTTCAGCTACCCTGAGTGTGGTGGCCTTGTGCCACTTAGTACCAAGCACAAGTTCCTCGTGGTGTGTAACATGGTCTGGACACTGCATGGTTTTCCTTGTGTTTCCAGTCATTGCTTCTGCATTGGTGGGATGTCAGAGATGCTTCTCTGTGGTGTGCCCCCCCATCTCATTCAGGTGCTGGGCTGCTGGCGGTCCGACACCTTTCTGTGGTACTGGCATTTGATCAAGCACATTGCCCCAGGTCATATCAAGCATTTTTTAGCCTTGTTGATGTACATTTGTAGCCAAGATTGTTCCTTTTCCTTAATGAAAATGTCCTAAGATAAATGATTAGTAATAGAACTAATAATTTTTTCTCTTGCATGTTGCCATGATTGACCCCCAATTCAGAATCAAATCAATTTCTTTCAAATGTGTAAAAGACACTCTATGTTTGGCAGATCTTAAAATACCATTGACATTGGCTTTGGAAAGGCCCATCCTTACAAGATTGAAGGGTATGATCTCTTTCATGTCTTGAATATAATGACAGTTATATATTATACTACTTCTCATTTGATCACTCACTATATTTTTGGTCCAGGGTGTACCCATTCTACCATTATCGGGCTGTATGGAGCTGTATGAATCTTCTGAGTGGTGACTGCTCCTCATACATGGCAATAATAATGTGAATATAATTATCATATAAGGGAGAGCCTCTATGAATCCTTTATTATTGTTGCCTTTGAACCAAGATTGCTTTCTAACAATCAACACAATGAGCTTCCTCAAACTCCTGTCATGTATCGAATGACAGGAGTTTGAGAATTACTAAGAGATAAGAGAGCACATGCTCAGAGGACTCAAGGGACAAAGGGACTGGAAGAGTGGGCACAGAGCAGGTGTATATTAAGTAGCTCTAGCCCAGGGTTTACAAAGGAAGGGAGAGGTCCTTACATACTATGAGATGGAAGGTGATGGAATTGCATGGAAGGTGTGTGTCATCCGCAGTATGGATGAGTAAGAAGCTGCGGATGGCTGTGAATACAGTAAGCAAGAAGGAGATAAGAGATAAAAAATGGTAAGTGAGTATGAGTAATACATAGCAAAAGAGGAGTCAGAGAAGTTGTGTATGACTAAAGTACATAAAATAGATCACATAGAGACGAAAAGCCTAGCAAAAGGAGAGAGAGCATAGGCAAAGGAGAAAGAGAGGGGTTGATCATAACACTCCCAGTCTTGGCCGAGCTGATAGTAGTTGCTTTTGTGGCAGTTCATCTAGTCTTCATAGTATGGAAAGTAGTTGAATAGTTGAAGAGGCAATCGGAGATGGAGAACTGAAATTTATGAACCAAGGAAACCTCTCAGGGTTAAAGGCTTGGGCAATTCCCATCCAATTGCCTTTTATTGATCATAAATACACTCCGAGTTCTAACTAATTGAGGTAGTAATTACCTTCCCAAAAGTTCTGGTCCTTCCGCCATGAATCCATTGTTTGATCAGTGTGAAGAACAAAGGAAGCTCTTTGCCCAACATAATTCAGATTGAAATGAGTTGATTCACCTGGGCGGAATACTACCAAGTTGCCGTTCCCCACTTCCAACACCAAACCCTGCTCCACAAGAACAAGTTCCCCTCCTTCAAAATCTCCGATGGGAAGCACCACGCAGACATTCTTGTCCATGGCATCCCTGTGTGCCTCAGAGCATACCTTCAGGTTGATGACCAAGGATAGAAAGGGTGGTGCTGGGAGTTCATATCCCCCAGGGATTGAGTTAGAGAGTTCCGCAAGTGCTTGGTACTCATCGGGTAGATAATCCTCCATCTGGGAAGGCTGGTTCAAGTTACTGCCGACAACAACAATGACACTGAGAACTTACGAGATTTTCGATCCATTCAAAAACACTGTCGAATGCACCTAACAACTTGTGGTAAGTGTCCAGGTGGTCGAACATCTTGGTCGACGCATAGGGAACTAGCTGCATACGATTGGTACCACAGCTGCCAGTGGTGTGTAATTGCAGTTGGTGTGGATGGATATCCCGTGGTGCATTGACCCCCTTCGTAGTCTCAGAAGGAACACCTGGAAAGACACAAGTAAAAACTCACCTAGGTGGCGTAACGGTTGTAAATGGCATAATGAACACACTCAAAACCTGTTTCCGAAGTGTCCTGCAAAGTATTCCAGTCGGTTAACATGGGGTTGCAGTCGAGGGCTGCTTTAAAGCACTGTTTGGAGCCCATCGGGTAACATTTCACTCATATTTGCGTTCACCCTGCGGTGCAGAAGGCTGATTTTTACACCCACCCGAGTCAGGCCGGAGACAAATTGTCGGCGTGATAAAGGGACAGGCCCGAGATGAATATATCATGGGTAGGCCCTTCGATTGAGGGTTATACAAATCTCGTAACATGCGAGCGGGCCCCTTGACAGAGAGTGACTCCTACCAAGTAGACTACGGACAGGCCCACCTCCCTAGCATGAGTCCGAACCCGTAGTAAATGCTCGGGCCCTTCAACAGAGAGTGATACCGGAATCATATGATACAGTGATACCAGAATCATATGATATGAGCGGGCCCCTCGATGGAGAGTGATACATACCATGTAAACAATGCTCGGGCCAACCTCCCAAGCATGACTCCAAACCCGTATTAAATGCTCGGGCCCTTTGACCTAAAGTGATATCAAAGTTGTATTAAACGCTCAGGCCCTTCGACTTAAAGTGATATCAAAGTCATATGATACGAGCGGGCCCCTCGGAGAGTGATACATACTGCGTAAACAATGCTCGGGCCCACCTCCCAAGCATGACTCCAAACCCATATTAAACGCTCGGGCCCTTTGACTTAGAGTGATATTGAAGTCATATGGAGAGTGATACATACCATGTACACTACGAATGGGCCCGCCTCCCGAGCATGATTCTGGACCTGTATTAAATTCTCGGGCCCTTCTACTCAGAGTGACACCGAACCCGTATCAAATGCTCGGGGCCTTCGACTTAGAGTGATATTGAAGCTGTATCATACCGGCATGTACTTCCGAGACTTTGGAATGGTTGAGGCAACTGTTCCGAGATGCCATAGCATGCCGAAAGGCCATGCACCGAGCCAATCACTTCAGAGGGTACCAAGATACCTCCCATTTCGTTTCTAACACCTCGCATGACAGTCATTGACAGAAGATTGATTTCTGATTATTCGGCATGTACTTCCAAGCCTTCGGGATGGCTGAGGCAACTGTTCCATGGTGCCATGGCATGCCGAAAGGACATGGACCGAGCCAATTGCCCTGGAGGCAGCTGAGATATCTCCCATTTCATTTCTAACACTCGGCATCAGAGCAGATAGATTTTCAATTATTCAGCATGTACTTCCGAGGCTTTGGGATGGCTGAGGCAACTGTTCCAGGGTGCCATGGCATGCCGAAAGGACATGGACCGAGCCAATTGCCTCGGAAGCTGCTCAGATACTTCCTATTTCATTTCTACACTCATTATCACAGAAGATAGATTTTTACTGATTTGGCATGTACTTCCGAGGCTTCGGAATGGCTGAGGCAACTGTTCCGAGATGCCATAGCATGCCGAAAGGCCATGCACTGAGCTAATTGCCTTGGAAGCTGCTCAGATATTTCATTTCTACACTAATTATTGCAGAAGATAGATTTTCGATTATTCACCATGTACTTCCGAGGCTTCGGGATGGCTGAGGCAACTGTTCCGAGATGCCATTGCATGCCAAAGGGTCACTGTGGACCCAGCCAATTGCTTTGGAAGGTACCAAGATACCTCCCATTTCATTTCTACACTATCTATCAGAGAAGATAGATTTCTAATTGTTCAGAATGTACTTCCGAGGCTTCGGGATGGCTGAGGCAACTGTTCCAGGATGCCACGGCATTCCGACGGGACATGGACCGAGATAAATGTCTCAGAAGCAACTTACATACCTCCCATTTCATTTCTAACACTCAACATCACAGAAGATAGATTATGAATTGTTTGAAATGTACTTCAGAGGATTCAGAATGGCTGAGGCAACTGTTCCATGATTCCATAGCATGCCGACAGGCCATTGACTGAGTCGGCATATTTGGAAGCTACTCAGATACCAGCCATTTAATGGAACACTCAGCATCACAGAGAATGAATTTTTGGTTCTTTAGAATGTACTTCTGAGACTTCGGCATGGCTGGGGAAACTGTTCCAGCATGCCATAGCATCCCGACAGGCCATGGACCGAGCCAATTCCCTTGGCAGCCGCTGAGATACCTTGCATTTTATTTCTACTGACTCTCAGTATTACAAAAAATACATTTTTCATTGCTCAGCATGTACTTCTGAGGCCTCAGCATGCCAGTGGTTTCCAGTGGGGCAACTTCCATCGCGGGATGCCATAGCATGCCCATGGTCCATGGACTGAGCCAATTGTTTCAAAAGCTACTGAGATACCTCCAAGTGTAGCAAACTACTAAAAAAGTGTAGGGAAAAGTGTAGTAAAGTACTGCAAAGTGTAGTCAAATAAATTGTCAAGTATACCAAAAAGTGTAGTGAAAAGGGTAGTGAATTTCCGAAAAAGTGTAGTGAAAAGTGTAGTGAAAGTGTAGCAAAGTGTGCCAACAAAGTGTAGTGAAAAGTGTAGTCAAGTCTGAC
>JBBPPB010000252.1:0-17039 GCA_038091755.1 Leccinum pallidistipes | reverse complement strand
CCTGTATTATGGGGGACCTCTCTGGGAAATCCTGGCTGCCTAGCCAAGGTTGTACATATATGTTCATATATGTATAAATAACTGACTGTTTTCCTGATGGCCTCTTGAGCCTCAGGATTTGAAAGTCACCACCGCTATCAGCAATCCCGATGGCAGCGGTCACCGCAATGCCAATCTCGCTTGGTTCTGGACCAAGGATATTCCCGAAGACGAGGATGACCGCGATGGGATGTCGGAATGTGAGTCCGCGCGTGTCCCGCAGACGCAATATTGACGGAGCACACTCAGTCTATCGGGTCAATTGGCATCGCGCGAAAGCTGCCCGCGATCGGTGGGCGGAGGAAGTGCTAATCTTGAAGGCGGAGCTTCTATGGACGTGCGCATTTTTCCAAACCGAAACATCAAAATGGTTAGAGCGGCAAAATATTGCGACGTCGCGGAGGTTACGCGGTCATGCCGCGTATGCCGCGAGGCAGGCATCGATGTTCGCGCAACTCAAGGTTCAATGCGATATAAACGCGCAAGCAACGGATGTGTAAAAGTAAAAGTTTGATATATTGTAGACAGATATCCGCCAAAATCATATCGAGGTCACTAAACACATCGAGCCTGCGGGAAGCTAGCGCGGCATTGATACGCTCTAGGTGTCGGATTATTGGGGTTTGCTAGGCAGGTTGGAGCGCAGAAACTGTGCGCAGAACATGAGCCCCAGGGCATACTAAAGTCATTCTAAATGTGGCGGGCCCGCGGGACATTATAGCGGGATGGGGACGGTTGAACTGCAGGAACCGCGGTCACACCTTGTCCAATTACATTTATTCCTCTTTTTGAATGCGCCGGTGCCGCAGGAAATTGGAGTGCATGGATGCTACCCATGTGCGGGATCATTGCGCCGTTTTCACCGGGTTCAAGTTGTGAAAAGATAGTACACGAAGACAAAATGTGTTGTAAAAAATGTGTCGAAAGTGTATCCGACCAGTTTTCAAACTGGTTCTTCCGACCTCATAAGATGTAGGCATGTGAGCAATATATGTATGGATATTTTCAACGGTTTACAATCCCCTCTAGGCCCCTCTCTATCATCGTAGACAATATTTTCGATGTTTTCACATATATATATATATCATCTGTGGCAATGCATATATTATCAGGGCAACGGTTGCGCCCTCTGGGACTCAGGGATCCACACCTCACAGAAATTTACACTATTTTAACAATTCAAACTGATGATGTGGTGAGTGATTTAAATCTGCGGAGATTTAGGAGATTGGCAAAACATATGTTAAAAGTGGTATCATGGCTTCCACAATGCATTTACAAGTGATCTAAATAGATGGGGATGTGCCTATACCTTAGTGTAATGTGTCTACTATATGTGCCTAGCGCAATACACTCTACACATTCTCATAATTGCGAAGCTAAGTCAATCTGCCACCAAATTTATGATATTATCCACTACACTGATTATTACAGCTCCGACAAGCCTTCCAGGGATGTTCTAAATACACAGTTATACCTTTGTAGTGTATTAGAAGATGTTTGTACCATGTGCCTAGCACATATTCACCACAAGGGCTCCAGATTGCGAAAATATATGAATGAAATATCAGAGATTTATGACTAGATACTTATATCCCACTACAACTCAACAACACTTATTGCACTTCAGCTGTCTTCATTATGTATTGTTGTTATATGGCTAGGCACTTGTAATGAGCACTTTCCCACACACTATAGACATATAACTGTCTATTCAGAACATTCCTAGAAGGCTTGTGGCAGCTGCAATCATCACTTTTGTGAATTTTATCATAATTTGGGTGGCAGATTGATATATGTTCGCCATTGTGAGAGCCTATGGATGCTATGGGCTAGGCACATTCTGTAGACACATTTCCCTATTCTATAGACACATGACTGCCCATTTAGATAAGTTGTAAACGCATGGTGGAAGCTATAATAACACTTTTATGATATGTTTTGACAATCTCCTAAATCTCCTCAGATTTAAATCACTCACCACATCTCCAATGTAAATTACACAAATGGTGTAAATTCATGGGAGGTGTGTATCCAATAGGTCCAGAGGGTGCTACAATTGCCCTGATGATATATCCATTGACGTCCATTATATATATATAATAGTATATACATGTGAAAAACTCGAAAATATGTTGTAAGATGATGGGGATGGGTCTAGAGGGGATTGTAAACCGTTGGATATATCCATATATATACTATTGACATGCCTACATCATACATAATCAAATGAGCAAGTTTTAAAACTTGTCAGAATTGACTACACTTTTGACTACCCTTTGTTAGCACACTTTGCTACACTTTCACTACACTTTGTATTACACTTTTTCGGAAATGTACTACTCTTTTCACTACACTTTTTCGTACACTTGACCGCATATTGGACTACACTTTGCCCTACACTTTCTGTAATATTCCCTAGGCTGGTCACTACACTTTGTTGGTACACTTTACTACACTTTTACTACACTTTTCACTACACTTTGTTTGTAGTCAACTACACTTTGTCCTGCTTCACTACACTTTTCTAAATGCAAATGCAAAAATGGGAAGCGTTGTATGCTCTCCGACCCGACAGGTATATCATTCCCGCACATTCTGTCGAGCCCGCTTTAATTTCCCGCTGGCACGGATTGTATTTGCGAACATTGTGACCGCAGTTCCCGCGCTCTGACCCGCCAGCACTGGGCCAGAATCCCGCATATTGTCCGCACACATCCCGCACTGATTGCCCAACCGCTTTACTTCGTCCTCACGTCAAAGCAGACTCTGAGACTCAGAGGCCATTCCACTCGTTCATTTCAAATCGACATCTTCCCGTTAATCGATATGTTCCGATTGGCGGCCCCTTGCGCGCAGTAATCCCGGCGCATTGCAGCTGGCGCTGCATTTATTCACATGCAGAGCAGAATCGCGGCATTAATCGTCCGGGTGTTGGCGGCCGACTCATTGCTCATTGCGCTCTATGATCTGATATCCCGCGACAGTAAATACGTGCTAATTATCTAAGACTGTTTAAGGCCATCTGCTCCTCTTGTATGGCGTCCAGATCGTCTAAGATTGGAAGCATCATGTCAAACAGCGTCTGCCGCCGTTCCCACCGCGTCTGCAAGCCGGTCTCATACTGAACCAAACCGCATATCAGCGGGCCGTCCAGGGGCAAATATCCCGGGAGTGGGTCGTCCTCCCCCATAGCGTTATGCCGCGCGCGGACCGTCACGCATTCTTCGCGGATGTCAGCGCCTCGCTCTTCACGCATAACGGAATAAGCTGACCTTTCACGAATTGCGGTTCGACCGTGAATCCTTCTGCCTTGAGTCTGTCTCGCTCTCGCGTCAATTTCTTCTCACCTGGGCAACGTGATGTGTTAGATCTCAGTCGCTGAGCGGTGAATTCTCCGCAAAATACTCACTAGCACCCTTCACTTTCTGTAATAGGTTTTCACGTATCCGAGCCCGCTTTTCGCGGTCGAACTTTATTTCATGCATGTCGGCTATAACGAATGAAATGCGCAATCGAACGGATGGAAATGGGAAGGGACCGACCTGGCTTTTGCGCAATCCTGCAATTCGGCGCAGATGAGAGGATGTCCGCAATCGTGAAGTCTGACTGTTAAACGTCAGTCTCAAGTGATGTGGGAGACTTGGTTGCTCACCCTCAGCAGTCCGGTAGTCCGTGTCACTGTTTCCGGTTCGACCGATTTAGCCGGACTCGGAGTCCAGGCGGCACGAGAACCAGCTGCGGGTGTGCTTGTCCTTGAAGTTGGGTCTGGCGTTTGTTCAGCGCGTTGGTCCGCGCGGGCCTTTCCTTTGTGATTGGCACCTCTCGGCGGCATTTCTCCGTCACCAACTTCCGGACGGTTGTCTTCACCGCGTTGGTCCGTACTGGCCTGTCCTTTCCGATCGGGACCTTTCGGTGGCATCGCCACTTCAATGACTTCGAAGTGGGTTTCTGCGTGGTCTGAGGATGGTGCCTCAGGCTGGCGAAGGTCAGCGAGCGGACGGGGGGTGGAGGAGTGATCCCACCTGTGCTGGCGTCTCTTTGGCCTTCCCCTTGTGATCAGTCCCTTTCCGCGACATCGCCACCTCAATGACTTCCTGGGGAGTGTCTGTGGGTTGTGAGGATGATGCCTCAGGCTGGCGAAAGTCAACGCGCGTGCGGGGGATGGAGCAGTGACCCCACCTGTTCCCGCTTCTTATTGGCCTTTCCTTTGCGACCGCTAGCTTTCCGCGACCTCTTCACTTCAACGACTTCTGGGAGGGTGTCTGCGGGTTGTGATGATGGTCCCTCGGGCTAGCGACGGTCAGCGCTCGTATGGGGGGTGGAGCAGTGACCCTACCTGTTCCCGCGTCTCTCCCGTTGATTCCGTCTTGACAGCGTTGTTCTGTCGCCCTTTGCCTTTCCTCGTGGGTATGGCCGCCGGAGTTGCGGGACTGCCACAAGCGTCGGGACGCGGCGATATGCCTGTTGGTTTGCGACCTGGTCGTAGTGGGACCTGCGGTCTGCTTGCGGGATCCCGCGTAATACCTTTGGAGTGTTCGACAGCCTTTCCCGTCCGTGGCGGTCGTGGAGGGAATGGGATAGCCCGCAGTGCGATATCCTTTTCGTCCACACCTGTGATGCGGTTATGTTCCCGCCTGCAATGATACATGGGATTGGGCGGATCACATACCTTTCAATTCGGGTATCTTCAGATTATCTCCGCCGGGTGTCAATTCATCCCCTTGAGCGGGTATTCCCTTGGTTAGGTCTGTGCGCGTTTACGACTGTGAGTTTCATGTCGCCGTGATTATGCTGAATCAGAACGTACCTGCGCTGTCGCTTTGTCCCTGCGATGTTGCGGAGTCAATTCCCATCGTGGATGCTCCAGGGATGCTGAGCCGACGCAACGCAATCTCGACCTTCGCGACATTCGTCCCATCAGATGTCTGACAAATGTTGAGGGTCAGGATTCTACGTGGGTGCAGAACACACCTCTGAATGGCCTTGAGGTCGCTTCCGTGTCGGACGATCAGCAATGCGAGCTTTCTTGAAAAGCCGATCACGCTCTTCAGTTGCCTCCCGAATGCGCTTGCGGAATGCGGATTCGCCTGTGAAATCCATTGCTGGAGGACGGATTACTTGCGCTGCGTACCAGCGGAAAATAAGAATCAGACAAAGAGACAGCGAAGCTCTTGCTCACCAGTGTCATTCCATCGAACTGTGCGTTCTTGTGGCGCCATATTGGAGGACGTTGAAGTGGGTGGCAGATTGAATCCAAGTCGATTGAAACGCCGAAGTGGTGACATCGCTTTGATCATCACTTGTGGTTCCACAGTTCCACAAACGCCGCACCACAATCGTGGGAATTCGTTGTTGATCCACAAGTGTGGGAACTTGCTGTCCGTCCACACTCCATCTCTCTTTTGCTTCGCCCGCCCCTTCTCTCTTCACTCCCATAATCCCGTATTCACTATGGACTACACCCTCATGCTTTCCGCATGTAAGGATGCCATTTGCGGCATCCTTGAAAAGCACGTCTACCGAGAGGCGTCGACAGAAACATGGCAGGAAGCCTACGGGCTCATCGCCTATCAAATGGTGAGGTTTGCTTTGTTTGCGGTCGCACGTGGCTCATTTGTCCCATGCACCCGCCTAGGTTATCGTCGAGCAAATCGTCCCGCACGCCGAGTTCGTGCCGCCGTTCCTTATCGCGGTGAAGCAACATTGGACGGATCCCGACAGCACCGACTGGCCCAATTGGGAGGCCATCGTGAAGTGGAAGGAGGAGGATATCGAACACCACCCGTGGTACGCGATTGGGAGGGACGCCAATGAGAAGGATGCGATTGGCGCGCATATTGATCAATGTGAGTATGCGATGTTATATTTTGCGCGAGTCCGGCTGATGTGTTTAGCTCCTATTCGAAAGGAAGACGGTCCAAGAAACCCTGCATGGCAAGTTGCGTCGACATCTAAGGGCAAGAAGCGCGCAGAAGAACCCGCCAAGGATCTCAAAAAGCGCCGTGCAACACCGGCGAAAGGTTCTGCCGATTCGGCAAATGACGAGGCCGAGGAGGAAGGTGAAAAAGGCGATGAAGATGGCGACGAGCTTCCAGACGGAGAGCTTGAAGACGACGTCAAGCCGACTCGTCGCAGAAAACGCGCCCGCAGTCAAAGTCAACCGCGCGACTGGCGGAGCTGCTCTCCCAGTGAGCAACCCACCAACGCCTGTGAGAGCTGCAAGAAAAGAGGTGCTCTCTGCGAACCGTCGGAGAGAGGTGCCTGCAAGCCTTGCAGAGCGCGGAAGAAGGGATGCGAGCACGCCAAAGGCATCCGCGGTCGCTCGCGGGCACCATCCACCGCGGGCGAGACAAAGCCCCGCCCAAGATCCCGAAGCCGCCAACGCAAGGCAAAATCACCACCGATATCCAACGCGGGCTCTCCTCCGCCGGTCAAACGCAGGAAGATGGAATCAGGTACGTTGTCGCATGCTCCCGTTTGCGCAACTATACATAACGGATCTTTCAATTCCAGGAATTGAAGTCGTCATCACGCAGAAGAAACCCGCCGCGGCGAAACTCAAAGACGCAATGACGACCGACCAGCCGCAAGCTGGCCCATCGGGGTTCAAGTTCCCGCATGAAGATGGCGACGCTCGCCCCATTACGCGGAGAGAACTGGCCGAGGTGAAGGAGTTCTGGCAGGACCAGTTCGACCTGATGCTGCGCGCTTACGAGTCGATGCGTCGCTACGTGGTCCAAACCCCCGCAGCGAACGCCATTGCGCCACTGGCTCCGCCACCGTCCTTGGACTCCCTGTTCGCCAGATTCCGACCTCCTGCCGCTACGCCGCCAATCACTGGGCCCCTGTCCCCGCCGCCAACTCAGACGACCCCCGCCGGATCTCCCAGTCGGGGATCCGCATCCTATCCCCCGCCCACACCTCCGACCCCTGATTGGCGGCTATGGTCCCCAGCTTCCCCACCGCCGACCAGTACCGTCGCAGCCGCTGTCGAAACCGCGCCCACACCAGCGGAATTGACCCCCAGGGTTCCGACCCCGCCTGGTGACCCCATGACCGCCGCCCCACCCTCCGAAGAAGTCCCTCCACCGCCCCCCTCCGGTGACCCACACATCAGCAAACCTGCCTTTGGCCCACAAGAGATGACAGTTACCTACCCGAGATACAATCTGTCATAATCTATCCTATTCTAGGATATAGTGTCATAGCCTGGGCCTTTTGATATTTTCGACTGGGGACTTGTGCATGCTGTCAATCCTGTGTCAATGTTGTCCTACAGTCTCCTACCATGGGACTAATCTGGCAAAGTGTTTCCCTCTCAAATCAACTCGATATCATTCACTGATTCGGATGACATAACTAGTACTGTACTTGATTGATACTACATAGTACTACATTGTCACGGTTACCCGCGTGACATCGTCCCTACTTGTCGGCCCGGGGCCGGGCCACCACCCACTGTTCTAATTTGTCGACAACCAGTACGCCATGACTAGTGATGCACAAGCCCGAGTTAGTCCCCTACTAGAAAGGCATTGTCTTGCGTCTCTTGCTCTCATTCGACCCATTCCTCGGCATGGGGATCCTGACCAGGACTACTCAACACTTCCGAGTCATCAATCGGCGAGTCCCGAACTTGAATCCACCCCGTTCATCCTCGACGCAAGCTCGTCGACAACGTCTTCCTCGATCCGACCCAACCCCTTTGCCCGCGAGCGCATTGGCTCCAGTTCCAGCCCCTTGATTCACACCGCCTCCGACAGCCCCCGTCACCCTCCACCATGGACTCCCCCTTCTGATGCTTTGACGCCCAATTCGTCTACGTTCAGGTATAACAGGGTCATCCCCAGTCTTGATAGGCTTGATGTAGGATATCAACGTGCTCGAGGATCCAAGCTTCTCTTTCGTATCTTGGCCAGGTAACACGTCCGTTCTTTTCTGCGGCGTCTTGGGTATCGCTGGGGTGGAAACTGCGCTGCGCACAGACCGTCCCGTATCATGCGTCTTGACAACCGAGACGTCCTGTCCTTGTCCTAATTTGATGCTCACATGTGCAGAGGAAGCCCGTGTCGGCGTAGCGGTTTTGGCGGCAGGAAGTGGAGGTGACGGCGTATCGTCACCGTAACGTGGCATTCATCAAGGGATTCCACCGATCAAGAACCGCCGTCCCGTATCATGCGTCTTGACAACCGAGACGTCCTGTCCTTGTCCTAATCTGATGCTCACATGTGCAGAGGAAGCCCGTGTCGGCGTAGCGGTTTTGGCGGCAGGAAGTGGAGGTGACGGTGTATCGTCACCGTTGGCATTCATCAAGGGATTCCACCGATCAAGAACCGAAGCGCATCTGGCACCTTTCTCCCGTACCTCACCAACTACCTGACCCTGGCTTGGTACAGGCGACGAAGAAGGGAATACATGCTTCGAGGCGGCGGATGGGCTTGAGTGAGTGTCAGAACGGAGCCTGTCACTCGCTTGGACGATGCTCTGAACGAATCTGCGACCTTGCAACCTGCTAATGCTCGGCGTAGGATCCTTTGATGGGGAGTTGGGCGGGCGCAGGAACGCCGCAGACATGCCACGCTGAGGCTGTGGTGCATGTGTACCGCATGCAGGTGATGAAGCCCTGTGAAGTAGCACCAGCCTTGTCGTTCAGGGCGTCACCGAATGTGGACTGTGATGAGGTCGAAAGGGGAAGGACGAGGTCAAGCTGACCCGCGGAGCGTGGCGGGGAGTAGTCGGACGAATGCGACCTGGGAAGGTGAAGGAGTTCGAGACACTTTGCAACTATCAGGGAGAACATGGAAGACTGCCAGGGAGGTCGTCAAGGAAGCAGAGGAAGGACTTTCCACCAGGGAGCGGGATGTGTTTGGAGTGTGTTCTGTGTGTTGGGTGGGGAGGACGAGAGAGGATGAACGACGTCTTCCGAGTGTGTTTATTGACAAGGCGGGGCGTACGCACGTGGAATTGGACGCGATTCCGAAACAGTGGGTGTCTCTGGACGGATATCTACAGTAAGGTAAGAGTCGGAGAAGTCGGCGGTGGCAGGTGGATAAGGGCCTCGGTGCGAAGAGTGATCGGTGCGCACGTCTGGTGCGCGGGAAAGTTTTCGAACGTCGCGCCTCGGCATCAGCCGGATTCCCCGCGAGAAGTCGCGGCTCGCGAGCTGACGTCAGCGGTTCCTATCCGCCCCCGCGGCCTAAATTCCCCGAACTAAGTACTCCTCACCAGCCACGACGACGACACCTCTGTGGCACCTCTCCCTCTCCCGACGTGCCCCGAACCTCGGCTACACGACTCAGACCACAACATATGCAACAACAACGCCACATCGACATCGACTCGACACGACAACTGACGACAACATCAAACGTTGAGGTGGGTGCCAACCTCTCTTTGCCTTTGCCTTTGCCTAACTCACCCACCAGACGCCAGACGACCTCGGAGTCGACCACGCCACCAACCACACCGACAAGACGACGGACAACGACAACAGCTCTCCCTCTTCTTCGTCAATGCCGCTAGCAACACACGACGCCCGCGGGTACTATGTAGCAGTGACTCGGACTACGCCAAGTATCTGTAATGAATACAACACTAAATTGCACGATAGCGTGTACATAAATAATACATGTACAGTATCTACAAGAGTATATGTATGTACTGTGTAGAATGACAAATGAGCAATATTTCAATGAATCAAACTATGTGAGATCTACGTCGATCGAGGAGCGGTGTAATAGTTGCTCTGTACGAAGAATGTTTCAGTGTTGAGATACAGGACAAATTGTCGAAGAAAAATACCAGATGAATGCAACGTATGATCTTCCTGCATTGCATACTCAAACACCGCGGTCTGCCCACTTTGTCGAATCAAAAGGCGGACGTGCCCGACGAAACAATCCGCGGCACGCAGATCATTCTCCGTCCTGTCCAACACCATCTTATTGTATTGCAGAACCAAAACGTTGCGGTGAATAATTTGATGAGCGAGTGTCTTGCGGGCCAGAAGGATGCGACGGTCTGCTCGAGCGGCCTCCAATAAGAGATAGGCTTCTCTGGAGTTTTGCGGAGAGGGAACAACGTGGCGTGCGTTGTCGATTTCCTAACCATGCGTCAGAAGGCAACCGGATGAGTGAAAGGGAGGTAGGAACGTACATTATGTCCCGGTGGATCATCAGTCCCCCCGTCGAGAGGTTCAGAAAGAGTGTCGTCCAGCGTCTCACGGCATTGTTCGTTGAGCGGGGAGGTCAGTGGGTTGATGTTGGAGTTGTGAGGTATTTGTTGCTGACTCGGAATTTGGGCGGAATCTGCAGGGACCTGGGCCGAGCGGTAAACGGGGGAAATGGTATGGTGGTCGAGTGTCAAAAATGGTGATAAATGAAAAATTTCGTCCGATGGGGGTTGGGTATTCTCCGGACTGGGATGGGGAGGTGCGGTGCTCATAATGATATTCGAGAGAGAATTGTGGGTACGTTTTAATTACATAAAAGAGCCGATAGGCTTGAACCTATACTACTGTCATTGTCCGAATAAACATTTTGTTTTGACTTTAACCCCTCCCGCGCCGATGCCCAGAGCGAAAACAAATCGCGGAGGACACAAGACCATCCGCTGCCCACGGTGTGGCAAGAGGTTCTGTTCTGAGACTAGTGTCCTTCGACACATGAACCAACCGACACATCAGGAAATTGATGAAAGTTAGATCAAATTTTATATAACATTAGCATATTTGTCAAGTACATACAAAATTATAATTCTGATGTTCACTTAGATCATGCCAGATACTCCATGTGAGGGTTGACAAGCAAGATAACTTATCACATGTCTTTGGCCACTTATCTATTCTGTAAGAATTATTGTTGCTATCCAACCTTGACATAATGATAGGCTTGGGCAGCTTCTACTTCCTGCCAGATATGACAAATATTAACATTATAATATATATTATCAAGTTTTTCTTGTTTATGAAGTAGATAATCCAAATAGATGATGAAATAATTGATCGTTTGATTAAGAATAACAAATATGATCCCACACATCATGCATGGAACTATAGAAACTTTGCTGTCATAATAACACAAATAGTCTATCATGCAAGGCCAATGCCCTTGATCACATTTACCTATCTTCACTGCCAGATCTACAACATCATGGATATAAATGTGTTCATTTCTATATGATAGATATAGTGGCCCATCATATTAACCATGATATGCATGATATACCAGGCCTCCACAATCAGAATCATCAACATTGTCCATCACATTCACCATGATACACCAGATATATTGGACCTCCACAATCACAATGTGAGGGTTGACAAACATGATAATTCATTTCAAATTATGGAGCTGTTATAATATACTTTATCATACATGTCTACTATATAGGAGCTGATATTCTTGATCACCTATCTTTGTTTTCTATTTCAGATCTAGGCTACCACAAGGGAAACTATCATCATTTTTATCTCATAGATATAGTGGTTCATTGTATTCCTCATGATATATATTACAGATGAGATCTTCATGATTATAACAATACACATGATCACCTATCTCTATTTTCTATTTCAGATCTAGGCTACCACAAGGGAAACTATCATCATTTTTATCTCATAGATATAGTGGTTCATTGTGTTCTTCATGATACATATTATAATACTTATCATGCATTCCATGCTGATTTATTAGCTCATATCTACCTATGATAGTTGTACTTGGTGTAGTTGTACAATAATATCTTTGTGACATATATGATCATTTTTATCAGGATAATATAGGTGATTACCCTATATTGTAAGTGTTGAAATTAGTCAATAGCAGCACAATTGGAGTATTGGCCTACTGTGTTAGGATGATGGTTCTGTCAATACTAACTCTTGAAGTTACATATGTGCCCCTTTTGACTAGGTGATACTTTCTTCCATTTTTACAGTTATTTCATCAATAACCACAAGCTTTCTATCTTGTGATTTTGAACAGTTCAATCAGAATTTTACATGGTATACTCCAATCTGATACTTGATACATTCTCACACAATGCTATTGAATGACAAACCAGGTAACACCGACACAATTATCTCAATAGATTCATTCCATGATAAACAAAATGTAATAAATGTGAGGATACTGTCAAGGCAGTGGATGAGTTCTAATTAGACCAAGCTTAGTTATTATGTAACAACGAGTTTATCTTTCCCAGCAATCCGACGCGGCTGTGCATAGTAGATACAGCCGGAGGTAACTCCAGCATAATATCTAATTCATTATATCCGAATCAAATGTCCATAACAAAAATGCTAGTCATTACTACCCGTGGCCATTACATCCCTTTCAATTTGCTCGGCACGTTTCTGTCGAATCCTGGAAAGCGCACTGTTCTTAGCAGGGAGACGTTCACTCTCACTGTAGAGTGGAAAGATTTGACTGCTGCTTATGAGGTAATGATAAAACAAAAAATGTAAACACGCTTACCGATTCCACCAAGTCATCAACTGCTCGACCTCCTCCCTTTCCTGAAGGTCATCAAGTAGTTCCACTATGCTATTGTAGAACCGCTCGGAGTCAGTAATGAGATCGGTGCGCGAAAACACCTGCGCCGACGTTAAAGCAAAACGAGCCTATCGCGTATTAGCATGTCATCCGGATAGAAAAGGTGGTGCTTACCTGTGTGGCAACATAAGCCAGGGAGGCCTTGGTGACAGTGCGCATGCCGTGAATGCGCGCATTTCCGGAACGCGTGGCCTTGGGCTCTTGATCGACGGAGCTGGGCGACGTGAAAACATGCTTAAAAGCCTATTATCTTGAATGTCAGTACATTGGCTGCGATGCAATCAGTGATCAATAACTCACCGATACGAGGAGGCCACTACGCAAGAGTCCATTCCACGGATCGTCAGAGTCGTACATGTAATTGGCGTACAGGAAAACTGGCCACTGGTCCCCAGTTACTTGCAACTCACCGGTCGAGAGTTTAGTGCGTGTCCTGCACGTCGCGTTTACGTCAAAAACTGGGTAGCGTAGCGGCGGGTGAAAAAACTTACTCGATAGTGTTCCAGTCCAAACCCGCCGGACACAAAAGGGCACCGGTACGGTCATGGTGGAAACCTCGCCCGGATTTGACATTGCGGGGAATGTGAGGGATTAACGACTGGCCTTTAGGCGTGATCCAGTCGATAATAGGGCCTTTCATTCCCTTTGTGTCATCGGCCCTGGCGCCGTTGGCACCTTTCTGAATCTGTATTCGGTACAGAAATCAGTAAAAAAATAGACACGAGAAAATAACACACCAGGTCAGCGATCGTAATTACTTCCTCTTCGGACGACTCCATAAGCCGACGTTCTAAGCCCGATATGACTCGAAGCATTTCGTTGAAGACCGCTTGTTCCTTCCTTTCACTATAGGGAGAGGAAGATTAGATCCTGCGACGAGAGTGAACGAGGCACATACGCAGCAGTCAAGGATTCTTCAGAAAGATCCTCTGACATTACCTGAAGCCCATTCGTGATGAGCGTCTGCACGTTGCAAAATGCGTGGACGGCTCTCCCGAAATGGCGCCCGTGGTGGACCAGCGGATCTTGGGTGGTCCTGGTGCACAAATTCAGTGAGTTGTAGTTGATTCAATTCGTGGAGAGCTTACGGTTTCTTCCTCGGGCCGAGCTGTAAGGCGTTAGAGCATCCACGCTTCCTTCCGGACGCTGGTTGTTCAGTAGCATCGGCGCTGGCGCGGCTACTAGAGTGGGACATCAGGACAAGTCTGAGATGCGCCGGGGAAAGAGCAGCCTGCCTGTAACGCTGTAGTTCAACAAGGTTTTATATCCCTCATGAACCGAGGTGATTGAATAAGCTTGGCAATGACACGCTCAGCGGTGGCACGACACATCGTCTACGTCGTAATGCGGCATGGTTCAAGGTGATGCGAATCTTGGATTTACCTAAGCACCCTTGACTCGGCTATAATCAGTGACCGAAGTGACCGACCTGGTCCATGACGCACCTTCTCACCAAACTAACTGGTGGGAAAAAACTTCGTACGTTGCCAAGTCCGCCTAACCTCACTCGCCAGTTTTCCCACCACTGACTCGTCGGTAACAGTGACGCACCACCTACCCTCCCCGCCGCTCAGCCAAACGGACTAGTATACTTGTAGTCGTCACTGACGTCAATGACGCAACTTGTGCACCTACCAAGGCAAGGTCAGTGTTTGGCGTATGGGAAATAATGCGGTACCCTCGATTAGTAAGCGCAGTGCAATCACTTCCCCCGCTACTATAGTCATCCCTTTAAAAGGCCCAGGATCGTCATGTCTTCTGCTGGCAGGCAATACCTATGAAGTCAAGTCCCATAGCATCTTCCCCAGACAGATACCAGTTTAGAGGTATACACCATCAAGTACGTCACAGTATTTGTGAATGTCTGAGTCATGTTGGACAGTTTCTCCTTCGCTGCCTGAAGTAGCCGTTTCCCGGAAGCGCAACTGGCACTCTATTCATCCTGGTCCACGGGGGGGTTTAGGCGTATCCAGTGAGTCACCAGCTACTTTGGTACCTTGTAAATTTCACTAACAAACTAAGATGCCGGACAGCAACCTCTGAGTCGAAAACGTCTGCGCTCTGGTGACTGCAATCCGGACAACGAGCACCCTTCCGTGGGCTTGGACAAGTTGGATAGGTCAACAAAATCATTTCAAGAGATGTCCGCTGCTCTCCTACAAGAAATTCGAGTGATGAAAACTCTGCCAGGAGCATATCCTTTACTGGGCGACATGCCAGCGAATCTGAATTCGCTTGCTTGTCTGATGGGCGTTTCTCGGGATGGCTGTACGACATGTCAACGTTACAAAAGTACGGGAGAGCTGCAAATTGATAGCTGTGGGTGATGATCGAGTTGTTGATATGATTCTCTGTTAGATCTCAGACTCCTTGAGGTCGTTAATAGGTCACTTATTGTACCAGGTATCCTTAGCAGTTCAAAACTAAGTCGTTTTTTCGTACAAAGAAATAGAAGGCATATATACAGAACACGCACTATATTATATGTACACATGTACAACGGTCAGAATCTAACGGCCAAAAGTGAGTCAGTCGAGTGAGCATATCTGCATTGGAGTGAATCAGACAACGTACGTTCGGCGACTATTCTGAACCGCGGCGTGGGAATGTCTGACGTGGCCCGCTGGCGCCAACAGGTGCTGAACACCAGCGGGGACTCGGAGACTTAGAGGAAAAACTACCGCCAGTGGGACGAATATTCATACGACCAACTTCCAAAAGATAATGCGCTTCGGGCGAAGTGATGGGCTGTATCCCAGATAGAAAACGTGCGTGGGCACTCTCTATGGTCTCCACGCGAAGGTGTTGGACAAACCCTTCCTGAAGAGTCTCCAGCGTTTTCTGAGCCATCAACAGCCTCTCCATGGAAAGCTTCTTTTGTTGCAAAGCCCAACACCAAAGCTGGGCCTGTTGGACAACGTTTTTCTCCGCAGGCGAGAGACCTTTACCGGGCTATTCGAAGAGTCCCAAAGAATAAGCAATTGTGAACATGTTTCTGGCAGACTTAGAATTACCTCATGTTTCGAGCTCGACGATTCATCGTCATCCGACGACGACGAGGGGGAGGAGGGTGGAGACTCGGTGAGTGGTGGACTCGCAGACTCGGTGAATGGTGAGAATGGAGCACAATCATGATCAATGGATTTGGCGGCGGATGCCGATGTCATATCTGGGCTTATCGAAGGATATGTGAGTGGTTGGAAAGCCCAGCTGCAGTCTCTGGAAGTTTCTGTTGCGAGTTTCATCGATAGCGTGTAGTCTTCCTGGAAGGCGAAGGGCCGTAACTTGCCAGCCGCAATTGTGAGAGCCTGCTCATATATATATGATCCGACGTTCTGCGATCCTGCCACCAATAATTTGATACGGAGTTCTCCGAGGCCGAATGGGCGGCACATATTATTCAACGTATTGATAAGTTCCAAGTCTGGGAAAGTGACGCAGAGCGCCGGATCATCGGGCCATGACAAACCGTGGCAACTGTGGTACTAGACCGGTATCGCAACTTGAAGTGCCGTGTGGGCGACGAACACAGCCGTAGTACAGGGAATACAATTTGGATCCATTTATACATGAATCAGGCCCGCGGAGTCGGAGTTGCAGGGGAATAGCGTCAGGGAAAAATAGGAACAAACAAACGAAGAAAAGGCCCCGGGGGGATAATTGATGAGCCGATGCGATATCAGGCGTGCCTCTTCCGGATAAGCATTTGCGTGCACTTATCTGAGTCGAGCTCCCGTATACGATTCCGAAGCTGGAGATTCATTCATCCTGGATAGGATACCGCAGATAACAGCGCTATCGTCTCGAATTCATGAATCTACAGTCCGCTGGGAAGAAGACGAGGCGGATGTGGACGTTGGCGCGGTAGACCCCAAAAAGGTCGCGCGCCGCGCAGAGGGCGCCCCTAGATACCACCTTCCGAGGGCGTCATGACGTGAGAGACGCTGGTAACGCTGGATCCTCAAGAAGACGTCGAAAACGGAGGACATCATTCTCGAAGGGATAAAACGATCCTCGTTCACTGGGTCGAGGAGAGGCGTATCTGCCAGCTCCTGATGTATGCATGCCATCCCTGCCGCTGTCCAGGAGACCGGCCACAGCAAATGCTTTCGCCGTGACTCTCCTAGGTCAAAACCACTCCATCGCAAGAGGTCTGTCGGACCATGATGACAGCGAAGACGAGAGCCGTATCGGAGACGTCAGTCGGGCTTGCTCAATTCCCATGCCTCGTCTCCGATCATAAAATAGATGCGGTCTCTGCCGTTGTTTGACATTCGGTGTAGCACCAGTGGCAACACTGAGATGCCGGGCAGGCAAGAATGTGGGGACAACATCGCCTCGAGTTTGCGCTTCTGCGCCACGATCTTGGTAAACTTCCCCAGATAGTCCGAATACTATGATCGACACAGCATGCGGAGGGCAGCATGGTCGTTCGCTGGTGGG
>JBBPPB010000251.1:0-17063 GCA_038091755.1 Leccinum pallidistipes | reverse complement strand
TTCTAGCAGCATACCGTTATGCCGGACAAGAACCTTGGAGAATCCACGTCACCAGCCTCGTCCTTGGCTGCGACTGACGCGACAAACCACATGCCGAGATTGTGCCGAGAGCTTCCCAGATCAAAACTCCGAACGTCTCTAATTTTGGAGGCGCTCCAACGTTCTGCAACGGGCTGTAAGTATGCCGCAGTGTAGTCTCGTTCCCATACGTTCGGAGCGTTGCGGGCGGAGTTTAAATTTGTAGAACGAAAAAGTTCTGGAGAGGTTTCTGCAGCGCAATTTGAAACCCAGCTGACGTGACAGCTGTCTCCAGCACGTCTGGGTACGAGACTAGCCGCAGTGTCGATTGCAACGGATCCGACGTGGCGGTGGAACCGAAGTGCCGCACGACTCAGATCAGCAGGACGTTACGAGTTGAAACCTAGTCAATGCCGTGACTCACGACGCTGCAGCGTCGTGACAACAACAGCCACAACCACTACTACAAACAACGTCAAACGGACTTTGCGGCAACTCGATCATAAGTAAGGCCACAAGGTGCCACAGACATGTCCGGCTTCGGGCCAGCCCATATCAAAACACTTCCTGCACACCTCTGACGACCACTTCGTCGACACCAGCGGTCGCACGGTGTTGCTTCGCGGCGTGAACCTCTCTGGATCTTCCAAAGCCCCCGTCGACCAGCACTCGCATGTCCTCGACAGCTTTTGGGAGTGCGCTCAGGCGGGCGGCAAGAGCTTCGTAGGCCGCCCTCCTCAATCTCGACGACGGCTCCGCAGACATACATTTGGGCCGTCTCAAAGGGTGGGGGTTCAATGTGCTTCGGTATCCTTTCGCTTGGGAGTCGCTCGAGCACGAGGGACCGTAAGTACACAGTCGCATATATGATGCTGCACACCAGCGAACGCGATGACTGAGGATCTGTGGCGTAACGAACTAGTCATTGATTGGCTGAAAGGTGAGCTTGTGCGTCTTGTCTTAGAATAGTATCTTCAATTCATACCCCCTCAGAATTCACACGCCGATGTGTATCAAGGCTTCAGGAGATCGGAGACGAGGCATCAAGTTCCCAGAAACATGATGAGGCTCTCTCAGCTTACTCCACGGTCTTGTTGCTCACTCCTTCGCCTCTGGAGGGTATATTGACGGGATGGGCAAGAATGGTGCTCATTCGTCGCTCAACGAGAGGTATTGGGTACCGTGAAGAAGGTATGGTTGATTTCCTCTTTGAAAAACTACATGATAATTCTTGTTTCATTCAGTTCAAGCTTCCCACGTTTCGTGTTTATCTGAGCAGTCTGCAATGTTCTCGAAGATGGCGATCGTCTTACAGAGGCGGTTGAATGTTTCCGAGCGATGAAAAATGAGGTATTAGAGGAACCAAGCACCCTCGAGGAGCGACGGCAGTGGGAACTCGGCGAGTAATCCCATTTGCCACTCGGAGACTAATTTGAAGATCTCTTCATATTTTACGACAACATTGTAGTGGAAAACTGGAAACCGAGGGTGATGCAGCGATGGATGCAAAGAAGCATGATGCGGCACGGCGCTGACTGCACAATCAGATGACTGAACGCGACCAATGGAACTGCGAGGGGTACAAAAGGAAACATGTGGTATTACACAGCCTAGGACGTTACAAGGAAGCATTTGAGACGATGTTGTCGAGGATGAAGAAATCACCTGACCCACAAGCTCGGGGTAAGTTGTTCTCGTTTATGTTACGCAGACGAGCTGATTTTGTGGCGATAGACAGGAACCCTGACCCAGTCTTGTAGTGCTGGTCGTAAGGCAGGTTGCTGTGTGCGGCTCGGCCAGTTTGAAGGGCGTTGCGGGACGTTTGTACTACGCAGACTGCCCTGGGTGTCATATGGGTGTATTGTCACCAAAGATGGGCGTCGTGGTGCTACGAGGGTAAGTTGTCGTAAAGACACTGTGGGCAACTATGAACGCCAAAACGGGACATACTGGAATTCCGAACTTGAACGCGGTTCGTCACAGGACAAGGAAAGTACCTGTAAGCTTTCCACCGATCGTGTAGAGCATAGTTTTTTTTTTGGCTTTCTTTTGACTGCTACCTGCTGAAATGGAAGTTAATCTCACATGTACAACATGGGTATCGTTGTCTCACGAAACAGCTCCGTAAACGACGACCAGAATCTAGAGCATCTTCCTTTCAGTCGCTTTGACACCTTGCGCGGTCCACTCCTTCGTGGTTCCGCCGCGGGCGAACTCTGGAGAGCATTTAGAGGGACTGGCTGAATTGTAGGCGTGAATCTGATTAGGTGCAGAGGGTGCTATACGGGGTGTGGTGAAGCTCTTGGTCAGAGGATAGGGACCACTGGCCGTGGACCAGGGATGCTCGAGTCGGGGACATGACCCTGACCAGCGTAACAAGGGCTAAAGGTATTATAGTAGGACGCACGTTGAGTCTTTGACGAGAACATGACGACTCCCCAGGGATCTCAGACGCATAGCGGTCTGGTTCGCAGTTGTATTGTAGTTACTCGCAGCGTCTTGAACTGCAGTGTCGCTGCTCGCGACCGATCGAGCACCATCCTGGTTCAGAGCAAATAGATCTTCCGATTTCGGGTGCTCCGGACTCATCACAAACATATCTGAGCTAACCGATGTCGGACAACCTGTGAGTGAATATCAGTCGGAAATTGAGCGAATATGGCAAGACCACACTCGTCGTCATACTTGACTTTGGTTTTGTCAGGTTCACCAAGATCCGAGGCGCGTGGCAAGTTCCAATCGGCGCAAAGAATGCTAGAGTCGAGAAGGAGCTAAGTACATGGGTCGATAGACGAGAATAACAGTACCTAGAGTCGAGAAGCGCAAGGTTAAGAAGAAAGGAAAGAGTGACGTGACGAAGCACTGATATAATACATGATCGTAGCGGCGCGCATGCGCCAAGTCCCCGACTCCATCTACTGTATGTTTTGCATTGAGTGTTGACGGTAGCCATTGTAAAGTCAGAATTCCCATTGTACATCTTGCTCGGCCAGTGTGAGCCTTGCAAGCAAGGTAATGATTTTGATCTTATGTTCAATAACCCAAAATCGTATGCATCTCACTACTGAATTTATCTCACGAAACCAATATCAATGTCATTTGAGTGGCTACTACATAGCTATTCATTTGAGTGGCTACTACATAGCTATAATTACCAGCTTGCGGTACCCAACCCATACCATGCCCGTCATAGTACCCGCGGGCATCGTCGCGTTGGTAATTACATTGGGAGGGGGTATGTGCTGTGGTCGCGTGGCATCCTCACCGTGGGGTGTTGCTAGCGGTATTGACGAAGAAAGAGGGAGAGCTGGGCACGTTGCCGTGTTATTATCGTTGTCCGACTCGTCGGATTCGTCCGATCGTTGTCATATGGAGTCGTCGACACGTTCGTTGACGTCCTCTTCGTCGTTGTCGCGCTTGGCGTCGTCATTGGTCGGCAGGCGCCAAAAATATATTGTCCGTCGTCTTGTCGGTGTGGTTGGTGGCGTGGTCGACTCGGAGGTCGTCTGGCGTCTGGTGGGTGAGAGAGGGAAAGGGAAAGGCAAAGAGAGATGGGCACCCACCTCAACGTTTGATGTTGTCGTCAGTTGTCGTCGATGCCGATGTGGCGTTGTTGTTGCATCTGTTGTTGTCCGAGTCGTGTAGCCGAGGTTCGAGACACGTCGGGAGAGGGAGAGGTGTCACACTGGAGGCGGCGAAAACCTGAATGTGTATACATCATATCAATCACTTTCATAACAATTTTTGCATAACTCACATTCAACGACTGCCTGGACAACACAGAGGTAGAGGTTTTGTGAAGAGGAGCACTTGAAAGCTGAGTCACTGCATGAGTCAGCTGAGCCGCTTCCGCGTTCGTCACATTACTAATATAATACGCACAAATAATGGCGCGTACTGCAGTTCGTACGAATAAAAACACACAGCAAGTGCTATTTTCTTACAATTTATTCCAGGGTTGACTGTCATACACCATTCGTGTCTCTGTCCAAAAAAACTGACGGAAATCTGACTGAAAAACAGAAGAAAAACCGACTGGAAGGACTGAGGGGCTGTCACGTGAGGACTATGCCTTTGAACACGACAAAACCCTCCCACACTAAAGTGTGAGTCGGGGATGACAAAGAAGGACTGCACGAACCACAAGGATTAAGAAATCTCGACAGGTTTCAGAGCTGCGGTGTATGCGCTCCTGAACTATCTCTACACAGACAAGGTCAACTTCTTGCCTCTCGGTTCGGCGACACCTAGCGAACAGCCTACAGAGGCGTTTACGAACACTCTAGACGAGCCGGATTCTCTCCCAAGTCATTGTATCGTCTCGCGTCCAAAGTTCGTATACATGCTCACAGCGCCGATCAACTCGAATTGCAGGCTAACAGGCAAGCACTACTTAGGTTGGATTGGACGATCTCCGCGACGATGCTTTTCGCTACATCCGCAGCAACCTCACGGAGCACAACATTCTAAAAGAACTTTCGAGTAGCCTAGTATCGAGGTGCGTTTTCACTCGTCGGCTTTTTACCTTTGGTTCACCAGTCGAGGTCGCCTCATTACCCATATTAGACATCCGAAACTGCTCGATATGGAGCTTGACGTGTTATACTCCCACATTGGATCCCCTAAGGTCGTTGCGGATGTCCCTGCGCTCGCGCGGCGCATTACCAACAATGAGCTTGATCACGGGGCATATATCGTTGTCGGAATTCACTCGAGGCTGCTGACGCAACGCAATTCTTTGGCGTTTCATCTGAAACTGGAACCACCACTCACCACCTTTACTACATTCGAAACGAATGGCAAAAGTTCAGAAATTCAACCGGTGTCTGAGGATATGGCGACTAGACCATCTCCTATGCCCATGCCCACGCACAAGGAATCCTCTTCACTAAGCTCCCTGTTCTCAGCGTCTCCGGCGTGTGATTTATCGGTTCCAAAGACTAGTCGTCAATTTGGAAGAAGGAGGTAGCAAGCCTGTTGTCCTCCAAGTCTAGAGTAAACATGGAAAACGAAATATAACTGCTGAATTCGACAGTGGGATGTTAAACACAACTGAGGTATGAAGAGTCCGTACGATCGACCACCGTCCTGGGGCGAGTATGGTGCCACTGTATGCGGTCAAGTTATTCAGACGACAGTTCGAGTCAACGCATCACAGCTAATGACAATGCGTGCAGAGGTCGTTGACACACTGAACTCCACATGATCACATTGATATTGGCAGTAACGTGCATAGGTAGCTATTCTAATCGCATTGCATTGAATTTGCACGTTGATCGACCTATCTAACTTGTGCGGTTGACCTTCAAGAGCAGCCTCCGCGACCCATCATCACGAAACGTGGATATCCACTGATTGTCGCTGGGGTATGGTATTATGACATTTGAAGCCTGATAGAGCTTATCGGTTGTACGTCATGGACTCGTCAATGCCGACAACGGTGAACGACGTCTCTGAGAACCGGTTCATCTAGATGTAGATTAACCTGGTGGGCCAGCCGGCGTGTAGGGGTAGGTGGTGTTGCAACGCTAGGACCAGAGGGCATTGGCTTGAGTGAAGGTCACCGTGCCAAAGTTCGTCAATGGAACGAGGGATTCAGTGTTCTGAAAATCTGAAAATCCACCGAGAGTTCCGCATACGCGTAGGTGTAGCAACGCTTGTATGCTAATGCCACTCATACCATGTGGAATTGCAGTGGACTAATACCCGTCTTCGCAAGTTTGCACTGCGAACAGATTGGTAAGTGGACACACGACACGGACTCAGATGGAAGTACATTTGTCAGAATCTGGCAATGATAGAGGTTGGGACCGACCCCACGGGACTTAACCCTGCATCATTGAGGAAAACACTCGAAAGCTGGCCTGTGGGAAAGCCCAAGCCCAAGCTGCTGTACACAGTGCCTGTGAGTTAGGCATTCATAAATTGGCGGATCATGATTCAACACTACGTTCTAGTATGGCGGTAATCCTAGTGGCTTGACGACGACCACGCAGAGACGGAGAGAAATACTCGCTCTGGCAAGGAAACATGACTTTCTCATTTTTAGAGAATCTTCGATGTTGGGAACACACTCATCAGCAAATTGGAACTTTTCTTATGTAAACTTATAGCTACTTATAGCGTAATAAGTCAATTTCAAGTGGATCTCGTGGCAAGTAAAAATCCACTTGTATCAGTAGGTTCCACTTCTGGAAACCTACTTGCTCGACACTTTCTAGTTACTGACGCTCGACTTATTATTTAAGTGATAAAAAAGTGCACATTCAAGTTATAACGAACGAGACAAGTAATTACATACAGGATGAGTACACGAAGTCAGAGTAGACGCGTGAAGTGCACAAAGAGGTTCAACGGGCGAGCACACCTTCACATTGACAAAGTGCTCCAGTTTTCTTGACTGCAGCACACAAGCGAGGGAAGCCAGAATAGGAACTGCCTGGACAACTCAGGTCACATAAGTAATAAAAGCTAGGAAAGTGAGACGCACATGTCAATCTCGAACGTGATAAATACAGCCACGGCCTGCTGCCAACACCTCCCCCGCGAGTGCTCGTGTACACGACAACGAGCTTGCAAGCAGGCGATATATGAATCATTACTGTCAGTGTTTTTTCTTCTTGTGTTAAGATAGAACATACTGATGCTAGTCAGACAGCTGTCAAAAACAAATCTGGCTCTGGGTACCGGGTATGAGTACAATAAAGAACAATGAGTGTGACGCCTCACCGAATGCAGGCTGCTCAGGTTGACGATGGGTGCCTCGAGGTCGCTTGTGCACTTGATACTGTTGACGTTGCATTGAACGAGGCCTGTAAGTTAGTGATCACTGCCGGCCAAGGAGATGACACTTTGGTTTCAGAGTGGGGTGCTCGAACGTGCTCACCTGATGAATTGACGCTCCAGGAATCCTGGCCAGGTTAGCATCATGGCGGAGCTTGGTTGGAGTGAGATGGTGGTTGAAGCACAAGTTGAAAATCAACATTGATGACAAATTTAAACATCCCACGCACGTCACGTGGTGTCTGCAGGCCTCGAAAATTTGTCAAGTCACTTCAAAGCCTCTTCAACTAACAATGTCGAGTGTTCACTCATCATACACCCGAACCAATACATTGGCGAGGTAAGCATTAAATGTATATAGACATTTTTGTCACAGCCTTTTTTTTTTCAGATCATTGCCATTGCTGCTGGCACTGCCTGCACAACGGAACCAGGTCCTGGAACCTTGCAGCGGCTCAAAGCATTTTAGCAGGTGCCCAGACCCTGGCACTGTGGGCCCATTTAACTTAGCACTGAAGTTGCGCACAACCCTCCACACCATCGCCGGCAACCTCTTTCGATGTGCCGCCGTTTTCCCCGCCTCCCTTTACACCAGCGTGTGCATGATAAACACCACCACCACCACGAATGACACGACGCGTCCTCTCCCAGAGTCTTCTCCCTCTCCCTCTCCTCTCCCTCTCTACCCAGCGCACCCGCCAAGCGTGTCCCAACGGATACCATGACATCGACGATGCAGCGACGGCATGCACGACGACGCGATGACGTCGCAACGACGCCTTGTCGTGTCCTCTCTCTCTCCCTCTCCTCTTTCGACAGACGATGCAACGACACAACGACGACGATGCAACCGTGATGATGACATTGTCGTCGTCGTCGTCTCTCCCTCTCAGCGTGCACAACGACACGACGACGACGCAACAACGCCTCGTCGTCGTCATCTCCCTCCCCCTCTCCGACGCGTCAACTGACGCAACGGTGTGCCGCGACGCGACGACAACGCGACCCGGGCGCCATCACCACGACGACGGCGGCACAACGGCACCATCACCACCACCACCACCACCACCACCACCACCACCACCACCACCACGCCACGAAGACGAACGACACGTCGTGGCACCGCGACGCGTCAACTGACGCAACGACGTGCCACGACGTCCCCATCCCCATCCCCGTGCCACCATGGCGTATCGACGGATGACACGACGGCGACGACGGCGACGCAATGATCGGACGACGGCGAGGTGCGACATGGAGGGGGGATGCCGACGACGACGATACGGCGAATAGATGACGGAAAACGCCAACGCCGAGTCACGACGCGACATCGACCCACAACGGCAATCGACGCGGCATCGATGCGACGACAAGTGTCGACACGAACGACGACACGACGACGACGACGACGACGGAGGCAACGGTGATGTGGACAGATTCTATCTACCGAACTGCCCATCTTATCCCGGTCTATGGTAAACACTTTGTTTAGTAGTTGGCCTTTTTTTACTGTAGACTACTTGTGTTTACCTTATTACATGACTTGTGCACTACTTGACAAGTTCGCGTGGCTTGTGACACTTGTGGTTACTGTTAACGTACTGTGGATTACTTTTTGCTCGGCAAGCGGCATAAGCTCCGATAAGCTCTCGTTAAGTACGTAAGTAGAGTTCAGTAATGTAGCCAATTGCTGATGCTTGACGCGTGATAGACTACTTAAATTGCACGGAGAAGCGAGTGTCGGTATCGGGGCACTCTATGGGCATGTCCGCATCTAGATTTTGAAACAAGATATCTTATCGCTTCCTGAGACGTCATAACAGAGGGCGAACTATACCTTGAGCAGCTCCATTTCCGGTCCACGTCTTGCATGCTGAATGCCAAGGCGGTACTAGGCAAGATGGTCAATAACAACTGTGCACGATGCGAAGCCATGGTTTCTAGGAGAGAATGAGCAACTAAGCTCGGATAAAAATTGGTACGTACGAGAAACAAGAACTCTCCCGCAGCCTTGTGTGTCACGTCCTGTTGATCAATACAACGCTTAAGAGTTGACAACAATTTGTAGAATTCCCTCGACTCGATAACTGGCCTGTCGTAGAGTTGTCATTCAGTCTGTACTCTGATAAGTACATCCAAATCTTACCAGGTGATGATGTTCAGCTTTCCACCATGGAGCCGTGATATGAAGTTGGAGTCTTGTTCGTCTTGTACAATTTGCTGGAACTTGAGCGAGAACCTGAAGCAATCATTCATCAAGACATGGAGGGGCGCGTATCTCAGAATGCTCACTCTCGTGCGACCTCCGCGGTGTCCGAGTCGACGACATTCTTGATGATGATCACCAAGGTAGACTGGAAAAGCGCCGGGTTAGCGACCGGGTCCAGAACCATCGCGAGCTGGACTGGAAGGACTGAAACAGCCCGGTGATATAACGGCTGAGGGAAAAGTTGTTGCAACTTGCGGAAAAGGACCTGAGGAAATCGGAGTCAAAAGCTTGTCTCCAGTCTGGACGATGACCACAAACCATATTCGAGATTGCGGTGTTGAAAAGAACAAGAAGAGTGTCTTCCTGCGCCGAGCGCTCTATGCCGTGGACATCTGCATACACGTGAGCATGGACTGCTGATAACGAACTAGGCAACCGGTGTACCTTCGAAGTCGAGCGCGACAATCAAAACTTCTTTCGTAGGAATCACGGACATCCAAACAGTTTCGGTGGTGCGCATCGCTGATCCAGCGTGATTGAGAGTGAAACTCTTTTCAACCGATTGCTCCCCCATTGAAGACACGACTCGAACAGCCTACAAAAATGCCAGCATCAACATCGTAATCAGTCATGCGCAGTCTGCGGCTCGCACCTTGTCTGCCTTGTAGGACTGGAAATTGGATTCATATCACCCAAACGAAATTGTATCCACATTGCGATTGATCTCGGCACCAAGCAATGACTTTTTGACTTCAGCGGAATATACGCCATCCTTCAAAGGAACGAATCGATTATCTCTGGCAAGGGCCAAATGAATAGGGATGAGACAAAGGATCTCGACGACCCATTTCCAACCCTGAAGAACGATGTATCGTCCCACTCTGTATCGGGGGAAAATTCGGCCATGAAACTGTCGAACGTCGTTGCAGAGACCTGCAGCGTGCTGAGCTTATCTCCGGTTGGCTTCTTCGACGCTCGTTCGAACGTCTCAATCATTTCAGCAAAGTGAGTATACAACATTCACTGCCCCCCTTTCTCTTGCACTTCTCCAGCTGCAGCCGCACGACCGCCCTCCTCTTGTTGATGATGCACCACCCTCACGTACCCAAGTTTGATCGGAATCGCATTATACGTCACCCGCTCCTCCCCACCCAGCAACACCAACGGCAATCGCCCACTCCTCAACATAGCCACGACGAACCCGTCCGTCGTCAGGCGCACCGAGATCGGCGCATGTAGCGTCGCGGTGGCGGGGACGTCAAGAATCACGACGAGGGTGTCGCGGAGAGGTCGGAACGGTGGGAGTGGGATACGCGTAGGGGCCTTGATGGAATCCTGTAATAAAGTTGACAAACATCAGAGAATTGGTCTCCAGCGAGATGTAACGTGTTCTACAAAGATCTAGTCAGAAACGCCGAAACAGGTCAGCGCCAGGTCACTAGTCACTAGTCACTGACCACAGGAACACAATCTATGCCTCTTCCAACGTCATATCAACAACCCTCGCGTCTCGACTCCCCTACACTGATTCTAGGCACGCACACTGGTTCGCCGGTTCGAATTTACCAGACCCATAACACGTTTGCGCGATTCGAAACGCGATCCACAAGATCAACCGTCCTTGGCTCGTAGGCGAGCTGTACTTTTCGCATAATTCGTACGATCGCATATAGAGCTGCCGGCACATGTCAACTATAAACACGTCTGTCTTGAACAAACGAAATAGATACCTCTAACAATCGTCGAGTGATCCACCCTCCATTCATTGGCATTAGTATCCAGGCGCAGCATTCGCTCTCTGCGAGGTACATACTCTCGCTCGCCGAAAATCGCTCGCGTCTAGCTTCGGTACAACGCGCTGGAATGTAGTAATATGGCCCTGATGTCGCAAGGCAAGACTGGGGTTCAATGCATGAGTCCGAACGTCCGAGAACCCGGTTCCTGCATGATTGGGGTATGTACTAGAAACGCGAGCGTGGAACCGGAGCCCTGCCCGAGAAGTTCCGTAAGCATACGATGTCTAGGAGCCTGAGCCACTGACTGCCGTGCCATCCAACTCCAATGCTGAAATTTACTGAAAAGTCTCCTTACGGATGCCCAGCCATGGGAAAAGTGGGCAAAACGGCGCATGTGGAGGTTATGATAGGGGAGGGGGTGCTTGTGCTCGTTCTTGTATAGATAAAGCTTGGTATTATGGTAATTCGAGTGGTTGTGAAACGCACGAAAAAGTATGACATACTTGAGCGCCATTGCGTCTTCACCTCCGAATTCTGCAAAGTAGGCCATCTTGTACTCGAATCGGACCGTCCATCCTTCGGGTCGAAATGGAAATGGGAAAGGGTTGGCAGTGCCTAGTGAGGCGGTGGATTATAGGACGATGCTTGAGAGTGTCGGTTGCACTTTCGAGGTTGCTTCGAGTGGGACATGTAACAGTCTACATCAGGCTCGTACAGCGCATCTTGAAAGCTGACCGAATTAGCCAAGGCCACGACAATATATATCATACCCACCGACTTATAAACAAAACTCGTCCAGCTCCGGAGGACTGACGGGACTGGACACAAACAACGTCGCCCTTGAAGCTTGAATCTAGTCCACTTGTCCTGAGAATAATGGATAGGCGCGTGCCTAAAGATGGACCATCTGAGCGAAATTACACAGTGAACATGGGAAAGCAAGCAGGAACAGAAAGAACCGCACTGAGCATCGTCTGCTGGCTAGCAAGACGACGGTGAACTTCATATTTCGTTCGTTCGGTGGTCTCCGCGCTCAGTTCAGTGTCTCTGCACCGTTCCTTCCCTGTGGATTCACGATCGTGTTGGAGGTCGGGTGGATCGATCATCGAGTGGGGAACGCGACGTCAGGTTTAATGCCTCGAACATTCGCTAAAAGAGGACGAACACGTGGTTGGGTACGCATATCGGTGCTATCAAGCCGTCGTGGTAAAGGAGGGGTGAGCGGAGACAGCGGAGAATTTTGAAATATTTCAAATGGGTTCGACTGTAGCCTCCGATCGAGCTACAACTCGCCGTGAGCGGAATCGCTACCCTTTGACCCTGTACTCCAACTATCCGTCACCGTCTGAGCTCCGAGCGTGATCAATGCAAGAGGAGGGTATGTCCATGACACTAATGCGTCGATGGACTACGTCGCCCGTTGTTATATTTTTACACTCGAAGTCTCTAGATGGAGACCACTGCTTGCTGACGCGACGCGACGCACACTACTGCACGCACTGCGGGCGCGGACGGCGGCGTCGATCAGAGTGCGAGAAAGTGAGAACAGATTGTGAGTTCTCACGGCTGCAGCTCGCGTTCAATTAGTATTAGGCAGCTAGGTTACAAAGAGAACTGAGCGACGGCAACGATCATTCGTGGAAATTGTGGCTCGCTGTACTGCTGGAAGAACTGGGAAGCATGTCCATACATCAGCAAAACAGTCAACGAGACAGTTGTGTGCCGTTTTCCTCGATCATTTCGAAGACCCTTACAAAGAGTCACACGACTCCGACAGTAGATTCACCTTCTGGACCAGGGTACGTCCCGTCTCGCGAATCTCCCGTTCGCTGAGGCGATCTACCTCAACCTTTGACTGTTCTTGGATATCTTCCAGTTGTATGCGGCGAGCGGAGCCGATCAGAGTCCGACACAGTCTATCCACGACGCCCATGAGGTATTTCTGGGCTAGGTCCTTCGCCGTCCTGGCTAGCAAAGGCATCTTGCACGAGAGAGTTTCAAGATCTGCTACGAAATCTGCATCGCCAATAAGAGACGGTTCACGACCACCATCCTTGAGCATCTTCTCAGCCCTTGCTGTCTCAGCTTGCGTCGGCCTAGCGGATCTTTCGGTCGACGTAGCAATTGCATTAAGGGTAGAAGCCAAGGTAGAATGCAGCGTCCTCTTGGTGTCCCTGAAAACTGAGAGAACGACCACAGTCAACTGAGCCTCAGTTGCGGTGATGAGGTTGCGTAATAGATAGAGGACGAGAAGTATCTTTTCCTTGGACCTTCTGAAGTTTTCGTCAATGATATTCTTGCGATGGGCTCCGCGAAGTTCGTCAGCGAAAACATTGCCGTTAAATCGGAGTAGAGTTCTAAGAAAAGTCAATAACGCTGAACACAAATCGACCGTCATAATGAATCACCATTGAGCCTTGATTCTTAATCAGGTTTAAGAGCCGGGACAGAGGCAAAGCATCGACTGCGATCAAGTGTGCTATAAGAGTTGACGTGAGTGAGGTGCCAAAGGGAGAAATGACACGAACGGGTAGCGAGTGAACACAGCATTGACAACTGCGAACCGAATACTGGATTCCGTCTGGGCTTTTAAAAGTTGTGTTCAACTCCTCCTCTTCCTCTTCATATAGCGCAGACTCAGGGATAGCGCTAGAATATTGGGAATCGAACGTCTTCGTTTAATGAGAAATGTAAACATACCCGCAGTGCTTGTACCCGCAGCCAACAGTGCTTGATACCTGGGGGATTCAGTGCGCCCCGGTTGGGTACGTGCTGTCACCGACGTTCCGAACGGTCGAGAGTCTCGGATTATCTCTCGGTGCATATAGTAGTAGGACGCATGGTCGTATTTTATATAGCTTGTTGACAGGCTTTCTGAATATGTAAGATACTAGTCACACAGCAAGTTACGTCAGCGGCGACTTTTTTCTTTGTAAGAATATGTCGTACTAGTTTTACTACGCCCAATGGGACGTGCTTTCACTGATGGGCCGGCCTTAACCCATTATGTAAAGGGTGGTCTCATTGCCTATGAACCCGACGGGTTAACCAGGAGGTGGTCAATTTTCTTGAAAATTCAAAGGCTTCGATAGGTCCAAATTATGGCTATATCGAAGGCATGTTTGAGGCGTTTTATTTCAAAACCTGACTCGACACATAGCTTTGTGTCAATGCAGGTGCACTTATACCTACTGCTTTTCTATGATGCGCCAACACCACTACCCGGCACCTTTGACAAGTTCTTGGCAATTCCATCGTCCTCAAATAACGTTTTGACGCGTAGCTACCTCAACTTTGTCGCGTCATTACCCGCAAACGTCAGTTACGGTCAACGGTAACTGCATATCTCATCGAAGCAGAGATCATTCCAACGACTTGGGCAGAGTACGGTACAAGCAACGGCAAAAAGGATGATCCCAGACCTTGATCAACAAGACGAGATTGATGTCGACCGAGAGGTCATTAGTGAACACGAGGTCAAACATGCGCATGGCAGCGTCGTGCTCGCCATTACCAGCACGGGCTATCGTGATTGCTATCTGACCGATAGCGGATCGCTGGACCTCAACAGACTGGTATGCAATATTCAATACGAGACCGGTCTACAAGGATCGAAATGCTAACCTTTGTTAATTGTTTCAAACGGGACCGTACGAGAGAGCGTTGAGCCAGGGCTTGCGCATGAAGAGAAGCACTCGCGGGATTCAACGTCTCTTTTGTGAGGACTTGTTCCACTCAAGACAACTCACCCTGGGTCCATGCTTCGAATGTCTCATCACTGGTTTCTGTGAGCGGCAACGGTGGCTCTTGGAAGGGTCAGGTGAAGCAAGAAACAAGGTCTAAACGCACTTACAATAAAGAGGAGATTAGGGAAAGAGATTGCGATGACCTTTAGAATCACCAATATTTAGCAATTGTGGAAGCACTTACATGTTTTGTCAAGTACGAGTCCGGAAGGATGTCACAGAGATTCCACACAGTAACTCTTCCACTTTCCCCGCCAGCCACAACGCAGTCGAGGCGAAAGGAAAGGATGCCTCTATAGTATAAAAAGACACCTGTATCGCGTTACGCTCCCCATTGAATTTCCATCTACTTGAACCCGTCTTTTGTGGTGATTTACTCCGTGTGAACATTTTCCCTATTAAGTACGCTAGGCAGTCTAAGTGTCACAGTCACAGTCCCGTCATCGAAGGACGTCAGCACAAACTGATGCACGGATATTATTGTGTTCGTCTCCCAGACGATGCACAGCGGGCACAGCGTCTCTCGAGAGCAGCACTCCAACGCACTGCTATGGAATATTTCGACACGACTTCACCATGGAGCGAAGTCGCTGATCGTTTTGGGATCCCAGGATTCGTGACAGAAATCAGCGTCTTGCTTGTCAGTCACATTAGCGTCTTTCCATTCCACTCTAGGTTCAACCAGTCATTTCGTAGAATACCACAGCTCAAGCAGGATGTCGAGCGGTTGCTTGCGGAATGCCTGGAGGAGATCGGTACATTGCCTAAACCCTTGGAAGCTGATCCACAATCGAGGTCCTCATGAGAGTCAACGCGTTCTGCGACGCCTTCAAAAGTGTCGTCTCGGACATCAGCCCAGACAAGAGCCTAGCGCAGCGCAATCGAGCGCTCTACACTATATTCGCCAAGGAAATTCGAGGAACTTCTCCGGATTTTCGTCCTTTTGAAGAACCCGAGAAATATATGCGAATCGACACTCTTGATTCGGAAGAAGGTTGTGAAGTTCAAGATCATCGAGTACAGACCATGGGAGTGTATGAGGTTCGCAATGTTATCAAGGAGTTCGTCACATTCTCTCTCTCTCGGATCATGCTTTCGTAGCTGAGCTACATTTACAGGGCGACCGGCTGGGAACTACCCGGTAACATTCCCTATGAAGCCAAAACTCGTCTCATCCACCGATTCATGGACCTTTGGCCTTCGCCGGCGGAGAAGTGTCTGACGTCGATAAATGATGTGCTCGATGACGTCATCCAGCAACTTGTCAAGGAACAATTCGGCCGATTCAAAGTCCTCCTGATACCGTACGTCCTCGGTATCGTTGTCGCAAATGCGTAATGATGAACTTTGTCCCCTTTGTAGAGATCTCATCCGCCCCGACATCGAGGAGCACAAGGGCAGAGTACGAGATGAAGTCAAGGAAACTCTGGAGCTCGAAGTCACTCCAATCTACACGCAAAACGAAACAGACTTTGAGAACCTTCGTGGCCGCTGGCTCGCTAAGTATGGGAGAGCTCGACGAAACCCTGAGGGTTACTTGATTTGTAAAGTCGTTGAAACATGGGGATTCCCGATCCATGCCATCGATAGCTGCGAAAAACCTGGACCTCCGGTCTCACCAGAGCAGCAAGCCCTAAATTACCTGGCCCAAGCTGGTTATAGGGGCCTTACTGTGGACGACTTAGCTCGTCTGTATCCTCGGGACCACTTCGGAGAAGAATTGACAGTCATGGCGGACGTTCGCGCATGCTTCACCATCACATACAAGGTACAGGACATCGAAAAAAAAAAATTCAGTGAAGAGTGAATGACATTAATTTGTACAGCGTGTCATCGATCACGTTTCGCTGAAGATCGAACACTCCCTCTACCAGGCTCTGGCAGATAGGCTGAAAGTCAGCCTACTCCAGCGCCTCTTGGCCAGCACAACTGCAACGGGCAACTTTGCCGATCGTATGAAGGAGTTGGTGAACAGTGTGTGTTGATGAAGCGGCATATCGACCTTGTTCGAACTTCGTGTTCATCGTCTTTTTCAGCACGAACGCTGCGTGGGTATGATCCAGACAACTTATTCTCGTAAAACATTGACGTGATCATGTCGATCTCTCCGTCGTCCATGGCCCACACCGTCCCAATTACAGAGCGGTGACAACCTCAAGGTGTATCGCCAACGCAAGATGGACCCGGTGCTATGACATGTAGAGGTACGTAGACTGCGATTTCTTCAGCTCGCACCGCATGATGCGTTGAGGGGGGTTGTCGATCTTGAGATTACTCGCATGGTGTTATAAACGTCGAGTGACATAGTAGCAGGTGGGAAATAATAAATGCTATGACCCAATTATGCCGGTGCATTGATAATTGACATTGATACCTGTCACCTGTCACCACCCGGGCAACTTTGGCCTCTCGTGCCAAGCTTCTAGATAAAAGCGAATGCCGTTCACTCCTGGCCCAGCCATCATTAATATTGTTCAGTGTGCTTTCTCGAATTCAATCTTTTTCAACGTGTCAACATCGCTGTACGCATATTCAAAACTCGCCAACTTACATCGCCACTGCTACGTTTTT
>JBBPPB010000250.1:0-17064 GCA_038091755.1 Leccinum pallidistipes | reverse complement strand
ATTCTTTACAAGCGTCACATCGCCCCTCTCAATGTGTAAGTGCGCGTTTCGCAGCGACTCCCTGCTAGTGCTCGCGCACGTTCGCGTAGGCTTCCTCGGACCGACTCTAACCTCGTGTTTTCTCTTTATCGAGTCATACTTCCGCCCCCATCTCCGCGATACTTTTACTGTTGGCACTTCCAGGAGGGATTCTACGAATCTGGTCAGCAAAGGATGTGTTCGGTGTATTCCGCCGGTCTCTTATTGGGTCAAGTTTCTTTATGATTCCATTCTGCACCTTCCGAACGACCATCGACTCGCTCTGTCTTCTTTGGCCAACCCTAGGTGCGTGCCACAGTCGACTCGAGATCCCACACCATCCCTGAAAAGCGCACGGAACCGGGCATACGCGATGGATAGATAGTACATACCTGCGCGCGGGGTGACGTGATCCCGCTAGATCGCATCCTCAAAGAATCTCGACTGACGTGATTGACTCCGTGACGTGGCGTTGTTCCGATGGGTTGCCTCGATGGAAAACCAATCTGCGGACATGGCTCTCTGCAAGTTCGCATATGGATGAGTTGCAGTAAGATGGAGCAATCAATAGGGAGCCACTCCGACTTTGACTTTCCGGTTCCGAATGAAGGCACGAATCGGCTATGGCTCGTCTAAATCGAGTTGACCTCCAACCCATGAACTGGCTGCGGTGAAAGTGACCCGTCTTCGAACTCACTCGGCCACTTATCTGATCGATATCTATCGACGTGCAGCGGAAAGTAAGCATCCTGGTGTTTGTCCACTTCCGGGAGATTCGTTGATCTGAGATGCTGAAGAGATATTTTGGGACCAGCCTTACACGTAAGTTCACGGGATGCTTTTTTGTAAGTACACATCACCAACGTGCGTTAGCGGTTGACCTCAACTCAATACCGAAAGTGTGATCTCTGCTCGCTTTCCCATCTGCTCTGTGGGGCATCTTAAAGCATACGTGGTGGCCTTCGTACGCGCGCCGGAAACTCTTCCATCTGCAGGGTTACTTTTCAGTCAATACGGTGAACCTTTCTAATATGTATGTAACAATCGGCTTTAATCTCCCAATCGATCGTCCGCATTAACAACATTACTAGTAAGTAGTACCAGGTCGTTCGTTCCGTACCCCCTCTTCTTTAACGCCACAGTCTTCGACTTACGTATGTTTATCGACCGCAGTCAAACCTGGCCTTTTCCCTCTCCAGTCTTCTCTAATACTTATTTATCGCCTGGGTGGTTCTCCCATCGGCATCCGCCGTTCGAGTCTGATCATTAACAATTTATCAAAAAAGAAGAGAAAAAAAAGAAGTTGTGTCGACTGGTACAAAGTCCCATGAAACTGTTCAAATTTCGAGGCGGTGGAGAAGAGGGGGCCCGTGGCGTGGGCTACGGTGGCGAAGCCTGGAGGGGAGGGAAAATGGTGCTGCGGACGGCATGAATTCGATCAAGTTTCCTCTTTCGCTTGGATACATACAACATGTCATTCGAGCCGTCGGTCCAGTGATCGGATGGCTTTAGTGACAATGGGGGAGGACTGTTTCGAGACAAACGCAGCCAATCGGGATTAGGAACGAACACTAGATGTATGCCATAAATATCCTTCATGGAACGTTTAGTATACAGGGAACGTCATTCCCATTTTAAACAATGTATCTCAGAGCCTTTTGAGTCCGTTCTAGCCATCCTATGAACCGAGTGGCTTTCCGTCAGCAGGATTTTGAGAGAGCGGATCAACGTAGTCAGATCCTGCGCAGCATGTTCATGTTTCATGATCGACTCGACTATGCATTGTACTACATACCAGGTCTATAACGATCTTCCGGTGCGAAGGGAGAACGTGAGCGTTCCCGGAGAAATATGCTTCCTGCAGCCATGATATATATATATATATATATATATATATTAATAAGAGAATGCAACGAATCCTGCACTCACCACAGGAGGCCGTCTGAGCGGGGACAAACAACTCTCTCGCGCTCCGCAACAGCAGGCTTGCGCAACGAATGTACGCCGAGTCTCGCGAGAAAAAATCCACAAGGCTGGTTGGGGCGCCGCTGACTTTGACGCGGCCATCGGCGACTCCAAGGGTGAACATTTGCATCGAATTGGGCGAGATTACCCATCGTAGTGAGCGCTCCGAAAAATCATGATCATTGATCTTGCGGGGCGAGGAAAATACTCGGCACTCGACGGTCGTTCAACTGGCCTATTTGTACAACCGAGGCATAAATGACTTGGATTCGGCGCAAGGACTTGAAACGTTAGTTGTGTGCCTGTTTGAGGATGTGCAGCACCAGCTGGAAATTGTTAGCGGGGCTTGGCCGGAGATGAATCAATCGACGATGACCTGGCAGGGTCGTAAGCTGTAGGTAGACATATGATTTGCTATGTACTGCGCAAGGATCTCGGTGAGTCAATGAGGGTGGTAAGACTAGAGAAGTATACCGTCATCCACAATACGTGCAAGGGATCTGCGGTTTGGTATAGTCGTTCATTGATTTATGTCCGAACTAAACCCCACGAAATTTTTAATCTTTTTCCCCTTGGAGGTATCTGTCATAGTCTCCAAATCATCGGGTATGTGCTTTCCCTTCGTGAATGTAGAAGAACTAACCTATCGACCTCAGTTGGTATCCCAAAAGTTTGATAGTCAGGCTTGGTAGTCGACCCCATGGTCCGTGGATGAACGAGGCTACGAGCGATTTTTCATACATACCAGTTAGCGACATTGCGCCGTTCTTCAATTTGTTGCAACGAGAAGCCTGAGGTGCATGTGCACTGGTTGTAGCATTAGACCAACGTCGCGTCCGTGTTTTTTTTGCAAGGGCTGCTAAATCATGCGTCGCAAGTAAAAAGGGGATGGTAAGTATTGTTAACTCGTGGAATGAAGTGGACAATGTCAGCTTACCGCTAATTCTACGGTGATGATCTCATGTACGACTCGGTGAAAGATGCTGTGACTCACAGGGGCAGCCTTGATGTAATAGAAATCACCAAGGCACCGTGAGCTTCCAGTGATGCCGAGATACTAACTGAGACTGGAGATAGGGCGACTCGTCGTTCGTTGCATGAGCACGGTCCTCCGGCCCGCTTTAGTAGCTCGAACATGTGACTTCAGGTGCACATCGGGCATTCGGATAGCATTTGGTTGCAGTGCGAATGCGCTCCGAGTCGTCCTGATATAGTGGGCCATGAGCCGCGCGTTTGCTGGGTACGAGTTCGAATACGATTCTCAGAAGTAGGGCCATTAAGCTTCTAACTCCGTTCCTGATCTCACGCCGTGGGGAGGAAGCTTCTGCTATAATCGACAAGGGCGTCGTCGCTGTCAATCGCCGCCCACCATGACTGTCGAGCCTCAGGAAGGTGTTCGGCTCGGTGTGGCTTACATAATTGAGGGAACGGTGGATGTTTACTTACTTGGCACTTGGCTGGAAAAGGGCTGACAAGTGACACCCACACTAGTACTGGCACAGAGTCACAAGGCTAGGCAACGGTCCAGATCGTATAGGTCATATAAGCTGGAGCTCCAGCGAGCCCACTCCAACCTTTGGCGCTCTCTTCCTTTTTTTAGCTCCAGAACTTGCGCCACCAGCGCAGTCCTGAGAGATGGCCGTTCCACCACCCACGGATGGTGAAACTCCCCAGCTTGACTCGGAGGCTCTCGTCCCTCCTTCTTTGCCGTCTCCCGTAGAACGCACAGACGCAGACTTGGATGACACTTCTGAGCATCCTTCCAGAACGCCCAGCTCCACCAGCTCAGATTTTTTGCTGCTGCAGGAGGGACAGTTGAAAACGGGGCCTCGGCATCCCTCTCTTACGGTCACCCCAAGTTTCGTCTCCTCTCCGCTCAACCCGAACATCTCCGTGCCGCCATCCGCCCCTCTTACATTCGTCAGCTCCCGTGCCCAATCGAGGCAAAGCGTTATCTTCAACCGCATTGCATCTGAAGAGTCACAAGCGCTCACTTCCCAGCGCACGTCCCTCACCCCGAATCGCACGTCCATGATTCTATATCGTCTGGCTAATGAGAACGAGCAACGTACTCCATCCCCTGCTTTCCTTAACCGCCAGTCCGTTCTATCCAACTCGGGAGAGTCTTCGTTCAGTGTATCCTACGACTCAAAATACCCGTTAGGTGCTCATACTCCTCAAAAACTCATCCCCTACCCCTTTGACCCCAGTTCACACATCAACACTCCCGAGGACGACGATGCCTTGCATGATCCATCCGATAACTCCCCGCTCCCCGCATCTTCTGGGATCGCTCTACGTGGTTTCGTGAATATCGGCGTATTAGTCTTGGTCATCGCGAGCTTGCTATGCCTCTTCATATTTTATCCTGTGTGGCATTATGCCATTCAGGGGCAGGGCACAGTCCCATGATGTGCCGTGGAACCGGAGGACATATGCGGCTTTCTTGCATTCATGGCGTCAGTGCCTCGTTATCTTTCGTCCCTGACCTGGCTCATCCGTTTCCGTTTTGGATAGTGCGATCACTTCTGTATCCCCCTCTCATCCGAACGCTCCCAATCTTCCAACTACACCTCGTCACGACCACAGCCTACTCAACGACATCGCTGTCCTTGCTATAGAGGCTTTCGATCAACAGACACTCCTTTCAATGCACCCTCCCTGAACGTAACGCAATAGCATGCGACACGCTCGTATCATTACCTCACTCTCACTCGCTAGCAAGAATCATAATCTACACGGACACTTCTTCCCAGAGTCCCTGACAGTGGTTGAACGGAGCTATTCGTGGACCCTAGTGCACATACCATTTGTCTCTTTGATTTTAATTGTTCATTACATCCTCGTGGTTTGCTCGCCTGTTTTCTGGACTTCGTTCGTTTTTCTTTCTGCTTTTTACCCTTTAGATCTGGATGATATATGTATTTCATACTGGGCATTTATTCGGGTCGAATGGTCTCTTCTTCCAAACCTTCCTTGTGTCAGTAAGTAGCAGGTACTGCTTACTACTAGCACAGGCTGTCAGGCAGGACAAACGATCGTTGAGAAGATTCACACTGTTATATACCTACCGTGGAATAGTTGTCAAGTTGGTGCATTGCCGACCTCGCGTAGTATATTGACAATGAGACAACTTTTGAACTTCTTATAGTCTATTCATCCGACCGACACTGTTGACCATGGCCCCTACGCAGTTTGAGACCCCCGCGCTCTTCAAACCGATCAGGGTGGGACGGATGACGCTCCAGCATCGTGTTGTCCTCGCTCCTCTGAGCCGTTGCCGAGTGCATGCCACTTCCCATGTTCCCGGCCCCCAGCAGGCGTCCTACTATTCTCAACGTGGGTCCGCGCGGGGGACACTTCTCATCGCGGAGGCCACATTGATCTCCCATGATGCAGGGGGATACACCTATGTGCCCGGCGTCTACACAGACGCGCAAATCAAAGGCTGGAAAAAGGTGGCGTGGATCGTCATTTTCCTGTTCGAGTTGAATTTCTGATGGTGATGATGTTGATGTTTCGCCCGCTGATCCGTCCCCGGTGATAAAAATATTTGATGCTCGGTGTTACATAGGTCACGGATGCAGTGCACGCCAAGGGGTCGTACATCTTCCTGCAGCTCTGGTCGCTGGGTCGTGCTGCTGAGATAGGTGTCCTCGAGAAGCAGGTTCCGCCTTCGCCGTACGTGTCTGCATCTGCAGTTAAGCTGACCGGCCAGTCAAAGCCGCCCCGTCCGCTTACAGAGGGCGAGATTAAGAGCTACATCGCGGCGTACGCGAGAGCGGCGAGCAATGCGGTGCACCTTGCCGGGTTCGACGGGGTGGAGGTACACGCCGCGAACGGGTACCTGTTGGACCAATTTCTGCAGATGACGTGCAACAAGCGCAAGGACGGGTGGGGAGGAGGTGTAAAAGGGCGCACGAGGTTCGCGAGGGAGGTCGTGGATGCTGTCGTGGACGCTGTGGGCGAGGACCGAGTTGGGATTCGTGTCTCTCCGTGGAGCACTTACCAAGGTGAGAGACCTCTGAGATGTTGGTCTGCACGCTCGTGCTGATGTATTATTTTTTAGACATGAAGATGAAGGACCCGCGACCGACGTTTACGTACCTCGCTACCGCTCTCCGTAATAAGCACCCCAGGATGGCGTACCTCCATGCTGTCGAGCCTCGTGTGTCGGGGTGTCAGGACGTAGTCCCGAAGCCGGGCGAGAATAATGACTTTTTGCGCAAGATCTGGAGTTGTGGTGAAGGTGGTAAGGAAAGGGTATTCATAACAGCCGGTGGATATACACGCGAGACAGCGTTGCGAAACGCGGAGGAAAAGGGAGGGCTCGTGGCGTTTGGGCGACTGTTCATATCTAACGTGAGGGTCCTGTTTTTTTTTTCGCTGTTCTTTGCTCATCTGTCGAGTTGACTGCTAGCCTGATCTGCCTGTGCGGCTAGAGAAGAACTTGGCTATGACGCCTCCGGACCGGTCGACGTTCTATCTGGCAGGAGACTTGACACCTCACGGATACAACGATTGGCCATTCTTGGACGGTGTCGTGCACAGGATGGATGCAAATATCTGAGGTAGCATTGCCATGTACCCCTTTGATGAAACGATGAATGGGTTACCTCGTACATTAGTGTTCACATAATCTGCCGGGATGTTGTTATTGAATTCACTGGTTATCACGGGTGTTTCGGAGAAGACTTTGCGTTGCTCGGCCGACGAGTGACCTGACAACCGTGGGTTATACACAGTGACACTCGGGGCCCGTAGCCAACTGGAGGTCGTCAGCTTCTAGCGCGTTGTTACCGCATGTGGTATGTACCCTACGCATTGATGTAAGATCGAGTCGGGATAGGAGAATGATCGGACCGCCTTGCCTTGGTTTATCGTCTTGAGGTCTTTCTATGATAAGAGATATTTCAGGTCCAACCAACCAAGTCGAACCCAAGCCAGGGATTTTAAGCCAAGCCAGGCCCGGGCTGTATTGCTGCACTGGACTGTGCCGTTATGAGTGATCATAAGTTAGTGATATGTAAGTTCGCGACGGTTGTGACTCCCTTTCTTGTGTGACGTCAATGATTGGTGGCTCACACGCATTCCCACGTTTCTCCGAGATGTTCCATTTTATATTGCGACCACTCTTAATGCATCCACAGCAAAACTAACGCACCCGCCGTGTACCACTTCCTCGTGGTCTGTTTGTACACCCCCCTCAAGTCACACTCTCCCTTAATATTATTGACGCTATTTCACACCCCACATCCTTATCCTTCTCTCTTCCTACCCGCAACCGAGCAGTCCGAGCTTCCGATCCCAGGCTCAATGGAATATCTTCAGTCTCTTGCAAGCAGTCTGGCCAAGGTCGTCGCCGTTCGCCAAAAGCGCCCGCCCGCTCTGATCCGAGGATCAGACTCTAGACAAGGTTTCAACTCAACCTCGGTTGTCGAGCGTCGTGCGCTCACGTGCGCAAATCCAACTTCTGCGACCAATAGTCAGGCACGCGCTGAAGCGATGTCCGCACCCCGACATGTTAGAAATCGCTCGGTTTGTCGTTCACGAATCTGATTTGGAGCTCATTTCCCGCTCACTCTTTTTTTTTTTTTTGGCATGTCTCTCCATGTAGTGCAAACGGGAAAAATGCAAGACCGTCGGAAGCAAACGATCGCCGAGCAAGACGGCTGTACAAGTCATGATCAGGCTCGACAGACTCGTTCAACTGCACGCTGCAAAAATCGGTGGGCGTTCGCCCACGACTAGTCCGACGGCCGTGCAACTAAACCGGTTCGTGACGCTCATCGACGCCACCGGCCGGAAGCACCCGATATCGATGCAGTGTTGTACTTCGTTCGAGGTGAGGCATGCCGTTTTCGTCTTTCGCGTGTTTTCCTCACATGTGGATGCGTGTAGCAACTTCAAGCCGTTCTCAAGGTGGTACTAAGAAACAAGTCTCGCGAAGCGCTCGTTCAGAAGCGCTACCTTGATGCCGGGTTGTACGATCTGTGCATAGATAAGGGTGCACAGGTCGTTCAAGTGACTGATGAAGCTTCCCGATGGCCGAGTATCGATGCAGGAACGAACCTGATCATGCGAGTCGTTTTTCACCAGAAACAACGATCGTGCAAGCTGTACACGTGCCACTTATGTGGCGCTTCGAACAAGCTGGAATGCCGAAGCCCCGCTGATTGGTCTGGTTGGCTCTCCGAGGGTTCCTTCGACTGGTAAGTAAGTCAGTTGCCATCAGGTCGCTAACGTCAACGCTTTTAGCCGGAAGTGCGGTGGGCGGTTCCAGATCCTGCTGGACAAGAAGAACGGGAAGAAGGGAATGTCCAAAGCGCCCGAAGTAGACGATGACGCGCGGTCGTGCATACGTAACTTCCGCGTAGATGCAGTTGTACGTTCTTGCTATAGAGTCGTCACATCAAGTACATGCTGACGTTGTCGTTAACAGAAAGTACGTGTGTAATTTTACGGCTAGACTATGTTAATCTTACGGCTTTCTTTGCATCTCACCTACAGTCGGTGCGTAACACTGTGTTCCCATCCCTATCCGCGCACTGACGGCATCTCGTTCCACCCATGAAGAAACACGTGGCATTCCGTACCGACGGGACCGAGGAAGTACACGAAGCCGACGATTGGGATCGTAGTCCCCTACCGGTGGTGCAGCAACTCAGTTATGGGTAAGTCTGAACAATCGTTTGCCTTGCCAAGTTCCGAACGATGCTACCAGGGAGATACTCGAACTCAAGGCTCTCCAACGCGACCTATATCTTGCACCGCAACAAAATCCCACCCCCACTCGTTCTTCAGTTCTTCTACCGCGCGTACCTATACCTCTGTTACGCCTCAACTGACACTAGTTTTCTGCGCCGGCGGGTTTGCTGTTGCTCGGTTTATGGGATGTGATGCTTGGCGGACACGATTAGTTTGCCCATGGGGCGGAGCGGAGCATCGTCAACATCTTATACTTTCCACAAACTATATTCTCGTCTTCTTAGATATATACTCTCCTTCCTCTTTATTTTATCTTGTATCATGCTAGATCTGTAGAAAATGCTTTTGCATTATCAAGTTGGTGGACTCTCGGGAGGTGACTGGTATTTGAAGGGGTGTAATTAATTCAATGAGGGTCAAGACTGCAAAAAGGTCATTTATCTAAAGAATGAGCTGGCGAAGGAAGGAGTTTGAAGTTGGACCGATGCATATGGTGAGTACTATCATTACACCGGTACAGTCATCCCCCGGCACTTGCAACACTGAAACTTTGAATGGCCGGCGAGTCACAACAACACATATTTCTCAATCAAAGAACAGTAGAAGGTAGTAATAGTTAAATACAGATGGGATCCCAATTATATAGTGACATCAGTTGTGTTGTCGAAGTGTGATAAACAATAGATGGATTTTGCCTTTATCACGGATGCCCCAACAGTGGCCAACACTTGAGACAGTGCAAAAAAGGGAATTATCAGCTAAGTGATAACCTTATTGTTATCACCAAGTTATCGCAATGCCAGTATCATTCCCAGCATCAATCATTGTCATTATTATCATTATATTGTCTTTATTATGAATTGTCTCCATCATGATCAGAACCAATATCAACGCCTAGCTTGAGTGACAATGAGAATTGGCTTCACCAGTTTTCCATATACCGTCACTCTATACGCCATGTTCTGGAGACATTACTATATTTGGTACTGTACCATTTCACTCGGTTCGTCAGGCCGTGTGGCGCATGACAAGGTCTGATGAAAATTTAATTCGTCAGCACCCCAAGTGACGTGTTATGACCACCAAATTTTTTGTCATTTTTGTCATTTCGTCATGCACACAGACCGTATCCCAATGAGAGGCGGTGTGACAAAATTTTGTACCCAAGAAGAATTTCGTCGGCTTGTGACGCGTGATGAACGTGAAATTTTGTCACGTCAAACATCTGTGTGACGCGTGACAGACGAATCAATTGAAATGGTACAGTATATCTTGCCACATATAAGAGATTAGACACTTGTACCAACCTCTCTCACCGGCATCGCTCTGGCAGCTCGTAGTAACTTTATTTCTATCTTAGATTGTTTGTGTATCAAACATTTTAATTAGCACAATCCATTGTACCAATTTTCAATGTTCATAGCATACATGCTCTCTGAATGTGATTGTCGCAAGTGCTGGTGGTGTCGCAAGTGCCAGGGGATGACTGTAGTGCATTCTAACTTTGTAATGCAAAACTTTTAAAACACAACATTTAAACACCTTTTGGTCTTTCTATGGTCCTGAAAAAATTATGCGAGATGGTTAAGTTTGTACTACTCTAACTAAGGAGAAAAACTTGAGGGTGATTGTGATGGCAGTTTGTTCATGATCTAACAAGATTCAAGAGATCCCACTTATCAACTGACAAAGTAAGACCTGGGGATTATTATTTAGCATGTAAACAGTTTCTATACCAAGTGTCAGAGTGAAAGATGCACTGGATGAAGTTGTAGAACAAAATATGTAGGTGTGGAGGAAGAGCAAGCCTTGAGCCAGTCCATGACAAAACTTTGGTCTTGTCTGCCATGGCCCACAGGTCATGTGACCATGTCTGAGTCATGTGTTCTGAGGGCAATCCCGGGCCCACTTGCTCTATCCTCCAGCTCTTCGGTGAACATTTCATACATATCTCCCCTTTCCCTGGAAAATGAAGCTGTGGTGACTAATACTACACCCGCACTTTTGCCAGCTGTTCAATTCCTCCCAGGCCCTCAGCCGCTTGCTGGTCAAGTCTTGCTGCTGCTATACTCACCCCCCCCTCCCCCCCCCATACATCATGTCGCTTCCGGGATCGGGTATCAATGCTGTGTTACCAGTCTCTCAGGTTTCCATGGATGTTCCTCCATTCTCTCACAACTCTCTGGTGGTCGAGCTGCCGCTCTGCACACCAGTTTTCCAGTCCGCTCCTCAAGCATTGCAGGCATTGCCGCTGCTGCCACCACCTCCTTATTATCCCCCATCTGACCAGTTGAACAGATATATCAATGGAGGCATGGTCAGCAACACGCTATCGTTTCCATTCCTGGGTAAGATCTCATTCTTCTCTTTGTTGCTATTTTCTCAACGGCAGTCTTCATACTAGTTACACCCGGCAATATACAACACATTAACCAGCAATGGTCGTATGTTTTCATCCACGCCTGGTACACTGTATTCCACAACACCTACACCACTTCCCCGCTGTCAAACCACATGCAAACTGCAAATTGTGCTTTAACCAACACCTACATCCGCTGGGAGCAACTCTGGCCCAACGACCCACTATTGCCGGCTCCTATCACAATTAATGAAGTGTTTGCTAAGCACTGGCCATTTATTTTGTACTGGTAGCCCCTTAGTCCCCTTCTACCTTATCTGAGTCATTTGGCAATATCAATTTGGAGTGACATCTAGGATACCTCCAATCAACTGGCCCATACCAATAGGTATCTATCAAACATATTCAAATTGTTTTCTATGCACTTGCTATTTTTATTTGATAATGGTGACCAATGTCCTCTCCTGCTCCCCACACCTTTACAAGTATATCAATTCAACAAATAACTTTGAGGAGTTAAAGACAATGTACATTGGGGTTTTCAAGGTCAGGAAATCAATTGGGAATAGTCCAGAAAGCTTCCAGAATTTATTTGAACCCTTAACAAAGTCTACTCTTTCACAACAATTTTTTCTCTGTAACAAATTTTCCTGACCACCAAATTTTACTGTACCTGTTGTAGAAGCTTCATATATATCTAATAAATGGACTGACACCATTTACCCACCTATATTTCAGTTTTGCATTTTAGTTATGGAAATCAAAGTGGAACGGTGTGAAGTTCCTGGGTCTCAGCTGGCGGCTCAAAAGAGGAGGAGCGGAGGCGTGACGAGATCATGCTATGGGTGGGGTTTCCTTGACAAACATATGCATTTGGTATCCCTATTCACATGTTTCTTGTACCACATCCTTTAATGACAGACCCTACCCTTCCTCATTTGTAGACTCACCATAGAAAGATTGGCACATCTGGCTACAAATTGGGGAGGTCCAGTAGGTTGAGGCACTCATTGAGCTCCTCAGTGAGAGCAATGAAACGCTCCATCATGAGTGTGCTGTGGATCTGTGAGGTGTCACCATTGTCACCTTTTCGTTGTTCCCTTCTGCGCTTTATTGCATCTGAATCATGGGTTGGGTATCTCCCAATGTAGTAGTAAATTAGAATTTGACGTACTTTGCACCACTACCTTCTGGCTCAATATCGGACAATACAGCTGTATTGGCTTGGTGCTGAACTATAGAGCCATTTTTGAATTAAGTGTCAAACTCAAAATTGTATATCTGAATATCAATGTTACCATAAAATAGAGGCCCTTTCTATGATCATTTTGACCCATATACATTTTTTACTCTACCACTCCCCAGTCTCCCTTTGCTATCAGGAAAAATGGTTGAAACAATTATTATAATATTCTAGCATTCTTGTCGCAGTTTTAGAATGTGGTCAATTTTGAGCTTTTTCAAAAACTTAAAGTAGCATGTTCAAGCTGCTACTAGTATATATAATCACAATGAGCACGAAATTAAGAAATAATGTCAAGCATAAAGTATATTCCAGAAGATTTCCTTCTAGTAGTACATCATTCATTGTTCTGTTTCTAATTTCTTGTTCTCTTCATTTGGACACTTCTTTTCTTCTTGAACCTTCTCTCTTTGACATATATAGCCTTCTTCTTGTCTTGGAATTAAAAACTAAAATGCAAAACTGAAATATAGGTTGGTAAATGGTGTCAGTCCATTCATTAGATGTATATAAAAGTCCTACAAAAGGTCCGGTAAGATTTGGTGGTCGGGAAAAATTGTTACAAAGAAAAAAAAAAGGTGATGAGAGGGTAGACTTTACTATGTGTTCAAATAAATTCTGGAGGGTTTCCGGACTATTTCCAATCGATTTCCCGACCTTGAAAACCCCCTAGTACACTGTCGCTTACTCTTCAAAGTCATTTGTTGAATTGATATACTGGTAAAGGAGGGGGGAGGGTGGGAGGACAATGGTCACCACTACGAAATAAATAGCTAGTGGTTAGATATGGTTGGAATATGTTAGGAAATCATATAACAGTGTATTCAATAACCTTTAGTGACAAGTTTAGGTGACAATTGTAGGTGACTACCAAAACAGTGCAGTCAAGGGAGGGGGTAGGAGAGGACCAAAGGCCTACCACTATGAAATGAATATCCAGTGCTTAGCAAGTGGTTGGAATATATTTGGTAGATGTCTACACTTTCTAGAGTATGAAGCGTAGAGTATAAATGTCATGGCTTATTTCCTTGCAACTGTGATTTGTGGCCGACCGTGGTTACAATCTCTGCTGTCTTTTCTCTTCGTTTCTCTCCATCTTGATGGTGGAGCCTCTGTATATACTTAGCTTAAATACCGCCCCCTCCCTCCCAAAATCCATCCCCTACAAATATGCCGATATGCCTCTGTCAATCAGAGCGCTGGGACTCCACCAATCACTTCACTGGCCCAAGCTGGCCCAGGCCCAATGCATCCACCCCACTAGGGATATCCGACAACCCTATCATTGTCAATAGTGACGATGAAAGTACGGAAGCTTGGAAAAAAACCCGGTCCACACGCACCCAACTAGGGACATCCAATGACCCTATCATTGTCAGAGTGACAATGAAAGTCCGGAAGCTCAGAAGAAGACCCATCCCCTTCAGGATGAGCGTCGCATCCAGCTTGTAGAGAACATATTGGCGTGGAGGGCGGGCGACAGATCAAGCAGAGAGGGAGGGGCGTGCCGGTGGTGCCAGTGATGGTCCATACCAATGCTATAGTTTAGTTGAAGTCTAGATGGCCCCATCTGTAGTATGAGCGTGCTGTGTCACATGTCCCACCTGGTCACATCAGTAAATTTACAAGGTTCTAAATCAAGCTATATGGCAGCTGAAATATGCTATTCTGTCTTATGAGACTGAGCAGTTGTACAGTAGCAACTAAAGACAAGATAGCATCAGGAAATTTCACCATATCTATGTAGTAATATGGTATACTATATAGCTCTATGTAAGGCTGTAGTCAATGTAGACTTCCCTCCTCTACATAGTGCAACATATACAGTGTAATATCTATAGGTGTTGCATTTACGCCAAAGTCAAAGGAGCCTGTGGTCAGGCTGTGGAGACTTGATCGCCTGGAGGAATCCTATGCAGCTGGTGGATTTAGTCAAGGAACCATACATCATCATTCCACTCTCTGCAACTATGGCACTTTGCAAGCTGAGATGCCTCAAGATCGCACACTCCACAGCCATGTCACTTTCAGGAATATGTACAACCTCTACTATGAGGCTGTTCGTCCTGGCAGCAAAAGGAAAGAGGTGTTCGTCGACAGCGATGCATATGTCCTCAGTGGTGTATACTACCATGAATGTTCAAGCATGGTCAAGATTTTCCGCAAAGCCAAGTCCAACACCTATGGTGTCAGGAATGAATACAGAGTCAGTGGACAGGCTGCACAGGTATTGTTAAGGGAAATAATCCCCAAGGTGAGAATAGGCTACCTGTTTCTATCTTGTTCCCTTGCTAAAATTGGCCCTCAATTCAAGGCAAGAACATACATGGAATTCAGACCTGTCTTGTGGCTGCCTTCTAAAGTCTAGTTTGAGTTCCTTTTCATGCAAGTGCAAGAAATCCAAAGATGTAAAATTCAGCTCAGGCAACTCAATCCTCTGAATCTGGGCATCATCACTGGAATTCCGAACCACATGTTGCGATGTGTCACATCGACACCCCTCGTTTATGATTATCATGTGAGGGAGTCCTTGGCCCTTTTGGAATTTCGCAATGTGGTGGAGAAGGCTGGCATGTACCATGAGCTGGAACTGCAATGTGAATATCTTCCTTGTCTGGATGGTGTTCAATTAAACAATGACCTTCATGTCCTCGTTCTGATGGGTCTCACTTCAAAGGCTCAGCGAGATAAGGCACATTTTGTGCACCAGAAGAGCATCCAGGAAGGTTTTGATCAAACAGCAATGTTTCCCATAGGACCCAATCCGACCTGGAGTGAGCTGAAGAAGGCCATCTCAGGAAATCCAGTGGTGATGATGAAGGACTGGGTTATGCCAAGACAGCTTCAAGATCCTGCTGTTATCGTGGCAAAATTATTCTGCCAGTTTACCCGACAGGTCTGGATGATGGTGGGCCGAAATGCATTGAAAGAAATTGAGCCTAGTCTGATTATGTTGACTGATGCCATGAAGTGCTGGACAGCTGCCAGTATCGACGAGACTCTTCTCCATACTACCTTCAAAGCATCCAATGCAGGCCTGGACAACAATGGGAGCTGTTACAGTTGTCCCTATAAGGTTTCGTCTTCGTCATTCTTCGTTCCGTTTCATTTCCTTCCCCTTCTCCTTGTCTTTTCGATCTGACTCTTCTTTCCTTCTTTCGTCTCCTCGATACGATGTATAACCTTCTATCTCTCTATCGTCTTATCGTCTTATCGTCTTATCTTCATATCACTCTATCTCTTATCTCTCTATCATCTTATCGTCTTATCTTCCTATCGTCCTATCTCTTATCTCAATCACCTTTTATGTCTCTCTCTCTCTCTCACTGCTACCTACATAGCTTGGTCCGTGCTCGACGCTCCCTCGCTTAAATACCCTGTAGCACGATGGTGTCATTTCCCTAGCTAGATCTACGCAATCAAGCGTTAGTATTCACAGCTGCCTCGAGCCCTTAGTGAAGATCACTTAAGGTAGAGAGATTCCCTTCCTTGTATTCGTCTCGACGTGACTCTCTGTGAGCTCCTCGACGATACAAGTAACGCTTCGCGTAACAGGAGCACTCCTGGAAGCCAAGGACCCAGGTCTTCAATATTTCCTATGCGAATGTGCATCTATTTTCCCAATGGATCTGTCAACTTGTCACCACGCAAGGATTCTGATTGGTCTTTATGCTGGAGTCAATCTGGCTATATTGCAAGTTACCACAAATCACAAGAGGGCGCTTCTTCAACAGATGAATTCTACATGGCAGATGCTTTGGAGGAGATTTTCTCACATCTCCAGTGCCTTCCTGAAAGTCAGAAGGCGACGAAGAAAAGCAAGGGGCATGTGTGGAAGATTGAGAAAGGATCCTTTATGTTTCTCACCAATCCTCAATTTTACAAGATCGGAAGCTTGAGCAAGGAAAGCCAGAAGAAGGCCAGGAGAACAAGAGGCCCACGTTTATTGAAGTCCAAGAAGGTCTTGCAAGCGGAGATGATGAAGATGAAGAGGATGAATATAATGATGATGATTAAATTATGTTTATATATTCATACTGACTTTAAGATATCAAAATATCAAACTGCATCATCAACCTACCTTACTAGAACAATATGATCACACTAGGTGGCATTCTAGATAATATAAATACATGGTAGACAAATGTTCAGCATCACAGGACACCATGTCGTGAATAATCACCCTCTGTCTTTTATGCAGCATCAAGACATAATATTTCAAGTCTTCTAGATAGTGTGAAAAAGCATGTCCCTGATGTTTTAATGCTCTACAAACATGGTAGAACAACTTCAAGCATCACAGGATACCATCTGAGACAATAGCTCAATACCTGCCTCGAACACCTCAGACAAAGATCAATTTTTCTAGCCTCCAATATGCTAGTCATAAATAAGTGGAGTATCCTACCTACCGTTTTAAAGCCCTCTGAACACGATGGTAACATTAGTTAAGCCCAGAAAAATCAGATACAAGAACGGTATGATCACCCTCTGTCTTCTATGCAGCACCAAGACATTATTTTTCAGGTCTTCTAGACATCATAGGAAAGCATTTCCCTAATGTTTTAACACTCTATAAACATGGTAGAACAACTTCCAGCATCACAGGATACCATCTGAGACAATAGCTCAACACCTGCCTCGTACCCCTCAGACAAAGATTGATTTTTCTAGCCTCCAATACGCTAGCCATAAATAGGCGGAGTATCTCACCCACCGTTTTAAAGCCTTTTGAACTCGACGGTAACATTGGCTAAGCCCAATAAAATCA
>JBBPPB010000249.1:0-17069 GCA_038091755.1 Leccinum pallidistipes | reverse complement strand
AATATCTTGGAAGTGAACTTCTTTCGTTCTTCACGTCCAAAGGTATCTCCCGACAATATTCTGTTCCGCATCTACCGCAACAGAATGGTCGAGCAGAGAGATTTAATCGTACCATTATGGAAAAGGCTCAAGCTATACGCTTGAATGCATGTCTGCCGAATTCGTTCTGGCAAGATGCAGCAGAATGTGCATTACATCTATACAATAGACAACCCATGCGTCGTCATGGTTGGAAGACTCCTTCTGAGATCTTTATCGGTACAAAACCCGATGTTTCTTACTTTCGAGTATTCGGATGTAAAGCTTATGTTTTCATACCAAAAGATCAACGAGCAAATAAACTTGCACCAAAGGCAGAAGAAATGGTATTTCTTGGTTACGAACAAGGTTCCAAAGCTTATCGCTTCTGGTGTCCTACTCGTAGACGTGTCTTCATATCTTCTACCGCCACTTTCGATGAAGTTACTTTCCCTTATTGTTCTAAGAAACTAAGACCTATAGACGAACTTTCCACTATTCCAAACTCTTCCGAATCTATCATTCCGGAAGAAGAAGCCGCTCAACCTGGAAACTCTGGAACTGGTCCTACGAAAGTATATCCTGATCAGTTAATACATATTCAACAGCACCATATAGCTCCACCACAACTTCCACCAGCATTACCGCAAGGATCCATAGATCCTTCGAGACCTCCATCACCAGATCCAATATCTGGATCTTCGAAATCTTCATGGTATCCAAAAGATTACTGGGATCTATCCCAAGTTCCTGAAGAATTTCCGGTATCCCGTTCAGAACCTTCTCCACTTCGACTCGATACACCCGAAATCGAAACAGAAGATACATCTGAAACAATTCATCCTAGTCCTCTTCATCAAGGACAAACTAGACGACTTCGTGATACCAGTTTCCGTTTATCACCTGAACGAGTTCATCAAAGTAAACGACGCCTTCTAGATCATTACGATGATCAAGGTAATGAGTTACCTGACATTCCTCGGGATCGACAAGATTGACTCGAAGATGACGATTCCGAGAATAGAAATCTCGAGAACTTTTATCGGAACAATCCTTCATACCAACGTCCTGATTATCCCTGGTTAGCACCTAGGAGATTTGCAGAGGAAACACTTCCTGAATTTCATGGACGACCTCATCAACATCGACCTACACAAGAAATCAGAGAAGAACCTCGTACAAAAACCAGGACTTCCTCTCGTGTTCCCAAACGAAATATCCTTATGGACAATACGTATGGAGATAAAACACCGCTTGAAATAGAGCGAGATCTGTTATGAGGTAAAAGATTCGAACAGATTCCTATGGATACTATCGAGGAGGAGTCAAAAACACAAACTCCTCTCTCACCTCTTTCACCCCTTACTCCGAGTATGGATTTAACTCCTATACCGGAAGATCCTCGTCCTACTATACATCAGGATGATGATATGGAAGATCTTTACGATTCTCCACCATCACAACCCTTTAGTTCTAAATGGGTTCGCCACTATATGTTCACTGCAGCAGTTGCCATAGGCACTACACCGGTTCATTACCGAGACGTTAAAAAGCTGTCACAAAGTGAACAAAAAGATTGGCAAAAATCGATGGAAGAAGAGATGGAATCTCTTCACGACCGCAAAGTCTGGGAACTTGTGGATCTACCTCCAGGTAGAAAACCCATCACAGGGAGATGGATATATACAACAAAGAGCGATGGTCGTAAAAAGGCTCGATTCGTTGCTAAAGGCTTTACTCAAATCTACGGAATAGATTTTGAAAAAACCTTTTCCCCAGTCGCACGCTTTGAGACAGTTCGACTACTCTTAGCACTTGCAGCCCTAGAAGATTGGGAGATCAAAGCACTTGACGTCAAAACAGCTTTTCTCTTCGGAGAACTTGACGATGACGAGGAGTTATATATGACTCAACCCGAAGGTTTCATCAAGAAAGGAAAAGAAAACAAAGTTTGTCGCGTTCGAAAGGCTATCTATGGCCTCAAGCAAGCCGCCATCAAATGGAACAAGGCTTTGCATAAATCCCTTGAGAAGATGGGATTCAAACGCACGATCTCAGATCCTGGCGTCTATATCAAATATATCGGCAAAGATAAGATTGTTTTCGTTGTTTACGTAGACAATGCTCTCTTTATGGGTAGTAACACTAAATTACTCCTCGAGCACATTGCTATCTTCACGAAGCAATGGGAATCTCGCGTTTTAGGCGATGCCTCAGAATATCTAGGCATGCGCATTACCAGAGATCGTAAGAAACGAACTCTGAGACTCGACCAAAATACCTATGCTGAGAAAGTTGTAAAAAGATTCCAGCTAGAGAACGCTAAACATTCTCGAACACCATTACCTTCCGGATATATTCCGAGTCCAAATGAGCAGAAAGAAGATCCCAAACGAAGATCACAATATCAATCGGTGATCGGATCTCTTCTTTACATCATGCTGGGCACACGACCAGATCTTGCTTACTCCGTGATCAAGATGTCACAGTTCTCTGCAAATCCATCCGAGGATCACCTAAACCGAGCACTCTATATCGTTCGATACCTCGCTTATTCAAAAGACGTGTCGATCATGTTTAATGGACTTGCACGTGACTCAGGTTTCTCTGCTTATTGCGACACTGACTGGGCCGGTGACCAAGAAACAAGACGATCTACTACTGGCTACTGTATTTTCCTTGCAGACGCTATCGTTTCCTGGAGTTCACGACGTCAGAAAGTGGTTGCTCTTTCTTCGACAGAAGCAGAATACATTGCCATGACAGAAACAGCCAAACAAATAGAATGGCTTCGGAATCTCTTCGCCGAGATTGGTCATGAGATCAAACACCCGATACCACTTAATTGTGATAATCAAGGTGCTATGTTTCTTGCTTCTAACCCTGCTCAAGAAGGACGATCGAAACATATAGCTATTCGATATCATTATATCTGAGATGCGGTATTAGAGTTCAAGACTCTTGAACTTTTCTACGTTCCTACTGTCAATCAAAAAGCTGACATCTTTACAAAGAATGTTACCTTCGACATGTTTCGTATAGGATGTTTACGCTTAGGTCTTACTGGCTATCCTGCCAAGCCAACTACACAACGCTTCCCATCAGCTCAATGAGGAGGAGTGTTGAATCGGTAGTATTCTACTATACTTTATTACTTCCGATTCTAGACCGAGTCTCTTCTCTTATCTTATCATTTCTCTGATTAGATTAGAGTTGTTATTGCCATTGGCTTGACTCAGCTATGACTGAGGTAGTAATGCTATTGGCTATTACTAAGCCATATATCTCTGCTGACTGATGTCTTACACATCACGCTGACAGATCATGTAGAGTTATTTACGCTATTGGCTAAAACCTCTTACATGATACTGTAGAATGTTCTACGACATTCCTTTCCACAACATGTACAAATATATATTGTAGTATATAAGGGCCTAAGCCTGACCCTTGAATATCAGGTCGCTTTCACACTCTTCTAGTGATTGAAACCTCTAGTCTTAGCTCAACACTTCAACTCACATACCTAGTAAGTTTTCTACTAGAGATTACTCCCTATCTACTCTGTTCTCTTCGAACCCTCGGCTGCGCTATTAGAATATCCATAAAGGATTTCTAAACAGACTTCCATACTTAGACTGGTCTGTGCTCGTCACAGACTGGAGACTCTGATTCTTAGCTTAGAACTATTTTTCTTTTTGTTTGGCTTTGTTTTAGGTTCGCTACATCTACTTAGAATGTAGCTACACAGTCCCGGAGACTATAAAAGATTTGTATCAGGTTTTGAAATACAGTTTTCGCTATCTACCATTTACCATCTATTCTCGAGTCGTCATACTTCACCTCCTAGCTCGCTACAGAGCTCTCCTTCACCGTCTATCACACCGCCAATGCACCGGACTTCTCGTCTTCCTTACCAGACCACGACCGGACTACCCCCAGCACCTCCAGACTACCATCGGACCGCGGTTCTACGCTGTTCCCTGCGTCAAGGAAGATCTCCGAACTCACTGGACCCCTTTAGGGTTGAGCCTTTTGCAAGGCGAACCCTTGATCACTACCTGGCTACTCATCTAGTCGGGTTGTTGTCTACACACCGCTTTACATTACAAAAATAGTGGTAGAAAGCTGAAATTTAGTACTATTTTTGAGGCACAGGACAGACGGTTTTGACCGTTAACCGGACCGGCAAAAACTGATACAAGACCGAAACATCGGTTTTTATCGGTCTTGGTCCGGTTTTTTCCATATCAGGAAATTCCCAGGACCGGTTCGGTCTCAGCCTTTGCTCCGGACTTTAAAACACTAGATGTGAGTGGCGGTAGCGAGGGCTCGCCTAGCCCCATACAGTGTAGGACATACTAATGCTTTTGTAGCATTTTGTCTCGATGTAGTCAACACATAGTGAATTGAGGAGACCTGGGACCCAGATGCTCATCGAGCATTGCTTCGAGTGTTCGCAAAGGATCAACTCCCCTACTAAAGTTACAGGTCAGTTGTTGTGAGTCAGACATTGCATGTTGACATTCTTGCTGTGTATAGTATGACTTAGGTCATGGCATGGTGTTGAAATGGATGTACAGATGCAACTCACTTGGCATGCGCAACTCAATTCAGTATTGACCAATACAGGTGAGCTCACCAAAGTCACAGGATATCACCCACACAAAACTTTAGAACACCTCGAGCCACATAGTCCACACAAACAGCTCTACATAACGTCCACTGGGCCCCGCAGTTGATGATTGGAGAGTAATGTACCATGCAGCAATAGGAGAGAAACACCTGGTTATACTCAGGCTGTATGTGGTAATAAGCGATCGAGAGATGATTCAGCCACGGGATAATAGCAATAGCCTGTCCATACATGTCCGAGTCACGGTAAATAAACACAATCCTACTAATTGAATATTCGACGGAACATGATCCACCTAATTCTTGGGCAAATATTCGATTGTTTCATCATCTATAGCATCTAAGATGATTTGGCCGCCCTCTTCCGACAAGCTAACCTTGTTATGAACTGACCCCTTGACATTGACCACAATGGGTGCAACCGTCGTCCTAAGCATGAAGGATGAGTGTCACAACTGAAGGCAACCTAAATCCAACAAGGACTATGGCACCGCAACAAGAGGACAAGGACTAAGGGAGGGAATGTGTAGGATGGAGGGAATCCAACGCTGGTTGGAATAAGCTATGCTAATTAATATGGTCATATGGTGACTAAGCAGGTCACGTGACCTGTAGGTGAAGAATGAAGAATGAAGAAGAGAAAGATATAGCTTATGTAAGCGATCATGTGATGCTGACTAAGCAGATCACGTGACCTCGAAAAGTGAGAAGTGGTTTTAGGAGAAAATGAGGATTGACACAACAACCACCCCTCAAATAAAAAGTGAGAAGTTACTTACCAACGAGCGAAGACCCCCACAAGCTGGGCCCAACTCTTTCTCTGTGGGGACTGAGCAGGTCACGCTGCCATCACTTGGATCTGCACCGCCACCAGTTCAAGTTGCACCTGCCAGCACGCAATTCACAGCGCCCGCCATTCGCACTATGCCCCCCATCCTTAGTGCAAATGGCCAATTTACCCCCAACCCTTCCTCTGCAGGGACTGCACAGGTCACAGTGCCGTCAGTTGGATCTGCACCAGCACTTGCTCATTATGATCCACCCTCTGTGCCACTGTCTGTTGGATTCGCACCGCCGCCGGTGGCACCTGCACTCACAGCCATGCCCCCCATCCTTAGCGTGAATGGTCAGCCTTCTACTCCTGGCCCTTCCTCCGAGTCTGCAGGGACTGCACAGGTCACACTGCCTTCGGTTGGATCCGCTGCACTGAATGAACCCACGAAACAATCCCGTCAACCATCCAGGCGCAATGATGTTGCAAATGGGATCGGCTGCCAGCAAGGACACCAGTGAATCCAAGAAACGGTCCACCTCTGACAATGGAAACAGCAAGTCGACCAAGTGGGTGGTCCTTGTGGTGCTTCATTTGGATTACTGACCAGTTTTCTAGAAAAAAAAAGACAAAATAAGGTCATGATTTACAAAACCATAATGTACCGTAATCTTGAATGTCTGTACTTAGCACGAATGACTTGGACTCAGATAAATCAGTTGAATCATTCTGATCGCGTGATTGATGTGATATATTGTGTGATGTATAAAGGGCGTGATTTCTTCCATCACGCATATGTGGTGGTGCAAAGCAAGCTTGAGCAATATGTCTGGGCAGTAATATCACTGAGGCTCTGCATACCTAGCAGGAGCGATATATCATGTTATATCAGTGGGCTGTGATTGTAAAACAGACATAGTTACAAGGGTGATATATTAGTGGTACAAACCAAGGTGATATATCACTGTATATCATTGTGTGCAGCGGTGGTGCATACCGAGAATGAGCAATATATCAGGATGATAACAGTGTTCCAGTATGGAACATTGGGTGATATATGAGTCACGCTGGGTAATGTATCAGTGGTAATGTATCAGTAGACCAGGGAGAGCATACAAAACAAATACTTACAAAAATAATATATCAGTGGGTGATATATCAGTGGACCAGGGAGAGTGTTACAGTTATTCTGTTTGGGTTCTGCCTTCATCATTCTTCTTTTCGCTTCATTCCTTTCCCCTTCTCTATGTCTCAATATTTTAACTCTTCCATTCTCCTTTCCCCTCCTCGTTCCAACAAATAGCCTTCCCATCCGCTTATCTTGTTATCTCCTTATCATCCTATCTCCCAATCTTCTTATCTTGTATCTCTTATCTCAATTGCCTTATATGCTCTCCTCTTATTCACTACTACTTACATTGCTTGGTCCGTGCTCTGCACTCCCTGCTTAAATACCCAGTAGCACGATAATGTTGTTCCTTAGCTATATCTATGCAATCAGTGTTAGTATCAAATTCATCCTCGAATCCTTAATGTGATCACTTAAAGTAGAAAAACTTCCCCTTGTATTGGTCTTAACATAACTCTTAGTGAGATCCTCGATGATACAAAAAATGCTTCGCATAACAGGGAGCATACAAAACAGATACTTACAAGGGTGATATATCACTTATAAACTCAGCACAATCATGTATCAGATTTTTTAGCATTGTAATAATATATCAAAACTACTGGTACAGGTGAATATACTTACTTGTCTTCTTGAAGTGTTCACCTTGCCTTTCTATCAAAACAATGTAAGCTCTGCTTCAAATAACCTAACATAAATGCTCTGCATCCTCCAAGGGTATATCAAAATCCTTGAGCTGTGAATGCCACTCTGAAAACTCTTACTAAGTATCTAAGCTACATCCTCATAAAGCATGTTAACAAACTGAGGAACTCCCTGAAGGACATCCATGGATAAAGTGTGGTGGCATCAGTCAACATGGTAAAAGAAATAGGTATCTCCCTATAGAGCCGAGTTCTGGCGATGAAACGAATCACCATGGTGGAAGACTTGGTTGACATAATGGAAAAAGTGGTTGTCATAACAGTGCATCAATCTCCTTTGACATCTTCATATATAAATAAAAAGCCAAAGAGAACTCAAAACCACTAGAAGACTTACTAATACATTATTGTGTATTGCCACTGATGTCATGTAGATTTTGAATGTGTTCTGTGAGGGTTAGTGGCTTGCATTGAATGATCCCACGAGGAATACCTCACTGGTAACCTCGGGCTGTGGCTTGCCTGCACTCCTCGGCTCAGAATCTACTAGGACTTAGTACCAGATAAGATATTAATTGGAGATAAACTCACCTGGCATTGTTGCAGCAATCAGCTATATACCATTCCCTCAGTCGCGCATCATAGCACATTATGTTTCTCTCCCACTGGTAAACCTCTATTTTTTTTTCCTCGTACAGACACCCACTGTGAAAATTTGCCCACCTGAAATTGAGTATTCAAATGCTAACATTCATCACATAATCTGAAATGAAACATCATTTTACATCAGTGCCACCACTCACCTGGACAAGTCCATCAAAGACATCAAATTCTATGGCAACACGTACATGCAGTGCCAGGCTGAATGCAATTACAACATGTTTTGGCTGACATTCTTGGTTCAAGACTTACTTCAAATGGCAGGTCATGTTCCCTGATATCCCTGACAACACTAAGCAATCAAAGGATGCTGCCAGTGGCTGATGCTGTGGCGGAGCATAAAAAAGTTAGTGTATATATTGCTGAAGCTTGTACTGTGTCGCTCATCTGCCATCAAATCAATTGAAGAATAAAATTCAGAACATGTAGAGGCAGGGCAAGAAGCAGTGCTCATTTTGGACATCATGCAGCCTCATCATGTTCCTGAGAGTTACCTCAATATGTACTATAATGACAGGGTGAAGCCACAGGTGACAGGCACTGAGGATGTCTGGATTGTGTTTTAAGGTCCAGTCTTATCTGGTCTTTTGCCCAACAAAGGCAAGACCGGAACCATAACTGGTTAAGGAATTTTCCAGATACAGAAAGACTAGACCAATTGTTCGGCCTTAATCAGTTTTTGCCAGTTCAGTTAATGGTTACTAGTAAACTGCTTCTCCTGTGCTTCAAACCTAGTACTCTATTTCAGCCTTCTACACTATTTTTTATGTAAAATGGTCCAGGAATTGTGGAGATATGATCATTTTAATATTTCATCAAATATAGGTCTGTAGACAGCCAAAGGTATTGATACAGGCAATCTCGAAAATTTATGGATTTCAGATTTGCAATCAAAGAAGCTGAAAAGCTTCTTGGAATCTCCATGGAGGACTAAGCCTCAGGAGATACTATGATTCAATTTCTATGCATTGCAGGCAGCTTCATTTATCAAGATTTGCAACATTCCATGGAGTCCCAACCAGACTGAAGCAGCTGTGATGTCCATGAACCTGTGCAACTGAATTAATCTACGACAAGCCAATGAAGCCAAGTTGCCTTGATTGGATATTCGGCAGGTGCTCTCAATGCACCAAAGTTTCATTGGATTATCAACCTTTTGAAGAGCCTTCCTGATGAATTGGTAGATGATCTGGATTCCAAAACCAGCTCAGTATTTGTGCTTTTTTGGAATATGCTCCTAAAGATTACACCCTCTGAAGTTCTTCAGGATTTTGAGGATTTTTTTCAGCACACTGGAATCGTTCAGATGGGTGGGAACCCCGCCAATGGTGGCACTGATGGGACTAGATCCTACACCATCATCACCAGAGCAGGTGATTCTGCAAGATTTTCAACTGGTTGGCTTGCACCCCCCACAAGGCGTATTTGCCTTAAATGATAGCCGGTTCATTTTTTTTAATTGTTTCAGCTGATAGAAGGTTGGTTGCGACTCGCAGGGCAGGCCATGTCGAAAGCCAGCCTCACAAGTTTGCAGTATCTTGGACAACCGTCCATATTGGAGCATCATCTAAAAGTGGAATGTTTTACCTCGGCTCCTATGGGGTTTGTGTCAAGCCTGCCCTGAACACTCTTGTCATCTAGCAAATGGTGCTGGCAGCTGCTGTGAAGGGGGAGACACTTCGACCGCAAGCAATCAATAGGGCCACACTTGCCTCGGAGTCTTTGCCTGGATTTATATGCACATTTCATGACTCTTAATGTGGGCACAGTACATCTCCTCCATGGTTGAAATGTGGCTGTGTCCTCAGTCGTGGAGTGGTGTAAGTCAGCCCTTGACCATATATTTGAGAGGTATTGTCAAATGAGACAATACAGTTCAGCTCTTTCTCATTCTCTATTAGCTGGTCATCTGGATTGTTGAAGATCCTTCATCCTGGAAACAATAGACATTCTCTAGCTTCAAGTTGCCAGATGATTTGTTTTGTGAGGATTTGTGAGTTTGACTTGAGTGCAGGAATAGAACCTCTGCAGTATCAATTAGGTCGTTATTCCAGGTGTGATACATAGTCCTTGGATGGCTAAGATAATGCACAACTCTAGGATCTGAATTGAATGGTTGCAGAAAGTTTGGACAGACAGGCATGGTAAAGTAAATGGTAAACAGTAATTGGTAATTGCAACTATGTAAGAAAACATTATCTGCTCATCCATTATAATTGTCCATCAGGACTTGGCAACTTCAGAACCCAACTGCACCTTACCTTGCTATGTATAGAGCCCTGATGTTCTGGTCCAATGCAACACAACATACTTCATTTGGTACTGCAAAACTTTAGCCTCTGTATCTATACTTTGGAAATGAATCAAAGTACAATTGATGTCAATCATCCGCCAAACTATGTGCCCTGTTCACATTGTGGTTAATGTCCCTTACTGCCAATCAAGAACTTGATAAGCACGAAAGGCTTGTGGGAGTGGGATAACCACTAAATGGAGATTTTAGGATCAATTTGGAGTCCACTGTGAGTAACCTAGAATGATATTGAGCGAAGTTCAACGAGCTAATGACCTTGAGTCCACTGTGAGTAACCAAGGGAAACAGAACAGAGGACTCTGACTCTTATGTCTAGTGGCTATAAATACTGGCAAGCAACAATCAGCCACAATCAGCCACAATTAGCCACAATCAGCCACAACTGTGGGAAAAATAATCACAACTCACAGAAAAAGAAATATAGAGCGATGTAGAGTGACTACAAAGGTCTAGGACATCGAGGACAGAAGTTTGATAAGGTTAACAACCATGGAGAATCCAATGGTGATGGTTAAAAGTAGCGCAGAGCGCCAGAAAGTCTACAAGGCAGTAAAAAGATGAAATGAGGGCAAAATCACCAAAAGTAACAGAACTTGTGTAGTTCACTGATATTGGCCAGTTACTCCAATGACTTTAGTGACTTTGTACTAGAACAATTGGGAAGCTATTCACCAAAGTACAGAGTGCTTCACACATTGTCTTGGAGAGTTTTTCCACGCCCAATGGCTGTAACTATTTCATGATAAATTGATCAATGTGTATCAGCATGGAATTGCTCTCATGTGTGCTGACAGCAGAGAGAGGCACATATTTCCTCACATACAATAGTAATGTTACATATTCTGCTGACTATCCTGAAAAGTAAGTCTAGCATGAACAATTTGACAATTTTACTAAAGCAATACAGGGTCCTCATCACAAATATCCATAATCTTGGGAGATGTCCATGTCCTTGATGCCTCATTCATAACAATCACATTGAGGATGTAGTGACTGAATGAAAAATGTTACAACAGCCAGTATTAGCTTGCACAGATGATGAAGAACACAAACAAAAAGTTCACGAGGCTCGTAATCTCATCTACAAGGCCAACCATGTCGTTGATTCCATTCTAATACATGAACTTCTCAAGGTGTGCTGTTAATCTTTTCAACAAAGGTGATCTCCCGCCACCCTCAACAAAACAAGATCTTCACTGCAACAGCTGTATTCCCGAGCAAAACTGAGGAGCAGCAACACTGAATCTCTCAGGTGTTGTAAATCACGAGTAACTGCCAATGATTCTCATTGATTGATGGTTATAAGTGCAACACAAATTATGGAGTCAGGAGTCATTGGTGCTAATGGCCTAAGGTTGTTGAAGGTACAGGGTTCGAACCCAAAGAAGACTGTAGGATTTTTTAGTAGGTTCAGATAGCCAACAGTCTCTCTATCCTGATGAAAAAAGCCTTCAGATGCACCGCATGATGGCAGTCCCACCTTTTGGGCATGCATACTCCATTTCAACAGACTGAATATGTTATCAGTTCATTTGTGCCATCAAAATTCTTTTCCTATTTTCCAAAATAGAAAATGTATATAGCAGGTGTCAAGAGACCCTAGGGAACATGGGAACATTTTTCCTGGCAGTTTTAGATGGTAAATTTTACAAACCCCAGAAAAATCAATAACTTTACAAACTCTGTGGTCACATTCTACCTAAACAAGTGTGGTCAAAATTCCACCCATTGCTCTCCGCTCTCTGGTATTACCATTTTGTGATCTGAACAAGGATCCAAAGCTTATTGCTTTTGGTATCCTACTCAATGATGAGTATTCATATCATCTACTGTCAGTATCAAAGAAGCTAAAAACCATATACAAACTTTCCCTGGCAAGACGATCTCATGGTACTCTCCATGTGCTGTAGCAAAAGAGCATGGGATAACTGGATGACGAGTTGCCTGTATGTATGATCTACTTTGAACATGATGGAATTGCTAGAAAAAGCAAGATTGCTACAATACATGCAGTCGAGGCATGTTATGGCTGTTACATAAGAATAATGTCTTGAAGGTAGGTGAGCCTTCCAGGTAACATGATGTAATAAGTCGCTCAATGGGACTCCCATTGAGTTAATAGATGTTTCATATATCTAGGGCATGATCCGAGTCTGACCGATTCTGAAAGTGCCCATGTGGGGAATCCTGCCGACAATGACGTGACATTCAGAGGTCGGGAAATCATGGGTATGTTTCGTGGTTCTGTGTCAGTAGCTCATATAGAAGCTAGCTATGCTTCCTACATGTAATGATTCACTGGTGTGGAACTGTGGATCAGACAAATTATTTGAAACCAATAGCCACAAATGCTAGTGACCAATTATTCTTTTTGTACTTGCAGGGCCTACCCGCCCCCTCTTCACAGCACCCATCCAAATATCTTGCTGTATGATTTGTCCAAGCCTCAGGTTTCCAGTCCAAAATTGAATTCCAGCTCGAGAAAAGTGAGGGTACTGTCAGGGCAGTAAGATTTGAGCATGTTGTGGATGAGATGAGGGTTCCAAGGGTATCCATAAGTTAAAAAGTCAGTATCTTGAATTTGTGAAACTGTAATGAGACACTGATGATGATCATATGTTTATATATTGACAATACCCCAAAGATTGAAGACTGACATTGGTGCCTTCGATGGTAAAGACATTTTGTACTGAATAGACACCCCATGCTGATTCTCCATTGTTTGTAAGGTGCATTGCCTATGATTGTGGTGGTTTTGGCTTGGTTAATGATGGACATAACCAAGTATAAGCTATGTTTGCTGTGTGGGCTCGACAGATAATATTCTGGGGCGGGATCGCTAGCAAAGAGGTCATGAGGAGACAAGGGCCATCATTGAATGTCACTCAGCTGTCCAACAGATACAAAAGATGCTACCCGCCCATCCTCTGGATCAGAACCCCCCTCAGCAATGCATGGCCAAGATTTTAGTGAAGATTTTATAGTCTGTATTAAGCAGGGTAATTAGATGATAGTTTCAATGTGAGTCTGATCCTTTTGTTTGTAGAGTGGGCACATCTAACCATTTGGGCAGAGAGGAGATGAACGATGCAACAACATTGGAAATGACAATGAGAGGACAACAAAAACAGGGAATGAGGCAGTGAAAAACGGAATACAGAGAGAACTGTGTAAAACCCTAAAGCCAATATGCTAGTTAATTGGAAGCTAAGAAGCTGAGTATTAAGTACAGGCTGCGGTACCTTACAGATTTGCTTTGACAACAAGGCCTTCATGTTCAGTGGAGACATGTCTTGCAGTCATTGCAACATGTCGACAGACCAAATCAGCATCTGCAAGAAAACCATGCTGAGGGTTCAAGTTCGACCCATCAAGAACACAGAAGGTCCATTCCTGCAGAGAAATACTGCACATGAAGCAAGGCAGACAGCCCAACCAGAACAAACCTATGTGTAAGTCTGGACTTTCCCTGTGGCATCAAGCCAGGGGTGTGATCAATGATGAAGGTTGGTAAAATAATGTTGTATCACGGTGTGGTGTAGAACATGAGGAAGGGTGCAAGACTTGTGGAGGACGTTTCTTATAAAGAAAGAGATCTGTCAGTGAGGCAATTAGGGCTCGGTCAAGTTCGATACAATGTCAATGAGGTATGTCAATGAGGTATGTCAATGAGGCAGCCAATGTTTGTGTTCAATTAGGTTCGGTCAAGTTTGGTGATGTCAAGTTTGGTGATGTTTGATACAGTGTCAATGAGGTCTGTCAATGAGTGCTCACCAGCCATAGCTGCTGTTTTTGTCCAAATTATCATGGACTTTGCTACAGAGTCACTTGTCAGAAAAATTGGATGTTCCCCCACCTGGCAATGATCTCAAAGCTGCCATTGATCTCCTCAACCAACATCAAGAGCTCAAGTCTAATCAAAGGCTGGATATTGGTGATTATCTCACACTTATTCACATGATGTGTTAGATCATTTTATTCCTGATGTTGAATGAAGAAGCGAGGAAGGACTGGTTGGAACGCAGGTTGTCAGAGATCGAACTTGACGTTGAGCTGGGATCCCACCCAATGGTATGATGAGGCATTTTCAAGAATTATTTATGTCTGTGTCACGATGTATTGTCCAGTCTGAGTCATGTATCCATCATGTTGTATGTACTATGTATAATTGTATGTTGTCATGCACAACTTCAATACTAGTATGATAGGTAGTGGAGTTGGGAGCGTAAGTGATGGGTTGGTGGTAATTCACAGTGGGGAGAGGAGTGGTGTACAAGTAGTGAGGATGAATGGGGGGCGCGTAAAGATGATGATAACTCAGATTGCCGTTGCGATTGTCGAAGTCAGGCGATGGGCCTCGGGAGACACGACTCGTTGATGGTCATAGATATGGATGGATACCATGACGTTGCGCCGGTCACCTACTACAACAGCCCTTGCCGTGCAACCTCCTCTTGGTAGTCAATCCACGACCCCATTCAGTAGATTTTTCGGCAAATCACCGGCTAGCCAATGTGACAAATCGACACAAGTGACCAGTCAGCCAATGTCGGCCGATGGAGTAAAAATCCCATTAAACCATGGATCGGCCAACATAACGATTTATCGGCATCTTGCCGGTCAGCAAATGTGGTACATTCCTGTAAATTCAGTAGTCTATTGGGTGGCCCATGAGTGCAAGTCGGCAAATTTCTCGTCGGCCCATTGCTATGTTGTCCTGACAACTGACTGGTCGGCCCAATCACTATAATTTTGCCGATGAGCCAAATCACAACCCTACATTCTACTGTCCACTGATCGGCCAACGACTGAGACTCGGCATCTTACTGTTTGGACCATCCGCTATATCTTCTCACACCTGTGATTTACATATCGACCGATGAATTATACCTCAGCATTTTGCCGATGGGCCAATTGGGCCATTCTACTGTCCACTGATCAGCCAACAAGTGAAACTCGGCATCTTACTGGTCGGACCATCCGCTATGTCCTCTTACACCCTGTAATTTACATGTCGACCAATGAATTATACCTCAGCATTTTGCCGATGGGCCAATTGGGCCATTCTACTGTCCACTGATCGGCCAACGACTGAGACTCGGCATCTTACTGTTTGGATCATCCGCTATATCTTCTCACACCCTGTAATTTACACATCGACCAATAAATTATATTCCAGCATTTTGCCGATGGGCCAATTGGGCCATTCTACTGTCCACTGATCGGCCAACGACTGAGACTCGGCATCTTACTGTTTGGACCATCTGCTAAATCTTCTCACACCCTGTAATTTACACATCGACCAATAAATTATACCTCAGCATTTTGCCGATGGGCCAATTGGGCCACTCTACTGTCCACTGATCGGCCAACGACTGAGACTCGGCATCGTACTGTTTGGACCATCCGCTAGTATATCTTCTTACACACCGTAACTTACACATCGACCAATAAATTATATCCCAGCATTTTGATCGGCCAACGACTGAGACTTGGCATCTTACCGTTGTCCTTGTCGTTGTCGAGCTCAGATAGGAGCTTGAATAAAGTGAGCGACTTGAGATGAGGGCAAGAGTAGTGGGCATTTCACGAACATATAGCATGATCCCGATACATTGGTGTCCAATCAAAACACAAATATAGCGGCGATTTCATTCTAAGTTATAATGTGGGACAGGAAAACAATTTTTGCAATGCAGAACACATGTTCAGATTGCATGGATTTGCCGCGCGACGGCGAAAGACGAATCAGAACTTCAACCTTCATTTCACCCTTTCTCCCGGCATCCACTTACCATTACCATCATGATACACTTCGTCCGGCATCCGCCTACCATTACTAGCATGATACACGTCTTAAAACCTGCTGCGAAGTGGTCCATCAATGGCTGCCTCTCCAGCTGTTCGCCGTCCTTCCATTTTTTCCCTCTTCGCCATCGCTCATGACATGCACATACCACGGGCCGCCTTCCGTCATGTTTTCTTTCCCGTGCTTGCGATCGGTACGCCATCCCTATGCTCCCCCTAATCCTTGAATCTCATATTCATTTTAGCCGTGACCGCACCTTCAGGGGAACAATTTTTGTATATTTTATTCCACGGGATGATGTCCGGGGCATCGCAAGAGCGTAGGGACATGTTGTTAATTACTTAGTGATAACCTTAATGTTACAGTAAATAAAGTGAGCTTGAGGTTAACCGAACTTACAAATGTGGAAACATTGCACCACCATTGTCAATCCACACCAGCCTGAGAGTGAGTTCCACTCCACCCAAAAGTCGCTGATGTGTGTGCATGAGTGTGTTTTATTGTTCCAAATATGTGTCCTTGTGGGAGTCACACACAACACATCCTCGCTACCACTGAACCTCATCATTCCCGGCATCCTTCTCGTCCGCGTCAATTTCTGGACATGCATCCTTGAAAAAGCAAAAAGAGGGTTCAATTTGCTAGTCACAGAAGGCCTGAAAAGAAATCCAGGGATACCGATGACAGTGCTGTCACATCGGCAAGGACGGTGACGAAACCTGGTGAGTGGTACTTATCACGCCATTTACCACATGCTCAATTGGATGGCGGAACGATAGCGAAACAACGAAGATACAAAGCAAAAACGCAGGAACCGCTATTCATCCGAATTCCGGCTCTGTGTGTTCGGAACTCAGACTCGAGTCCCAACCTCCCTCTCATCGACGAGCTGGTATATATGGAGAACAGATTAAAAGAGCTACAAGAGCGCATCGATGCTAACGAGAAGGAAATTCGCAAACGCAGAGAGAAACTCAACGACCTTCTTATGGAGATCGAGATGCAGGACCTCGAGGAATGGAGGATGCAACAGCAGGCGCGGGTCCTAGAAAGGTGTTCAGGTCTGATGATGGAACACCGCGCAGCGTTCA
>JBBPPB010000248.1:0-17075 GCA_038091755.1 Leccinum pallidistipes | reverse complement strand
CGGTCATATCAGACTTGCAGAACGCTTCGTGAATCCTGCATTTTCATTTGCCATGGGTTGGAATTACTGGTACAACTGGGTCATCGTTGGTGCGTTTTGATACTGATTTGATCCTGCTTTCGTTGGCTGACTTGCATCCCCAGCTCCTGGTGAGTATTAGCCCTCTTTGTCCTGTCACTGGACCATATTAAAAAACATGTTCCTAACAGCCGAGTTGTCGGCTGCTGCTATTCTGATAAATTACTGGCACCCTCATGTCAACAGTGCAGTCTGGGTTTTCCTTTGTATGATTGTCGTTATCACTATCAACATGCTTGGCGCGGGTGCCTATGGGGAGGCCGAGTTTATTTTCGCGTGGGTGATTGATCGATCCTCTATTGATCCCGCTCACCAATGCACCGCCTAGTTCCATCAAGGTGCTCACTATCACAGGTCTCATTATATTGGGCATTATCCTTGACCTTGGAGGTGGCCCCGACCACGATCGGATCGGATTTCGCTACTGGAAGAACCCAGGTCCCTTTGTTCAATACAAAGGCATCTCCGGCACGACCGGCCGCTTCCTTGGGTGGTGGGCTGTCCTTCAGAGCGCCGCTTTCTCTTTCATTGGCACTGAGATTGTTGCTGTAAGTTGGATCCCTCAATCGCCCTCCCCGTTCGTCTACTGACTTTCCCAGATCGCAGCTGCAGAGACCAAGAACCCTCGTCGTAATCTTCCCCGGGCAATTCGCCGTGTATACGTCCGTATACTCCTGTTTTACATTCTCGGCACTTTCGTGATCGGTCTACTCGTCCCTTCCAACAACAAGCAACTGACGCTTGCAAGTGGCACTGCGGCTTCGCCATTCGTCATAGCAATACAGAATTCTGGAATCAAATATCTGCCTGCGGTATGTAGTAGCACTACCTGAATCACCGCAGGTATTCATTGAGCGACAGATCATCAATGCCTGTCTATTGACTTCTGCGTGGTCAGCCGCGTCCAGTGATCTGTACACGTCCTCGCGCGCTCTCTGTGAGGTTTTGTCTATTCCTTGATTAGAGTGTCTGACTCAATTATATAAACAGACGGTTTGGCCATCGTCGGTAGCGCACCGAAAATATTTGCAAGGACCTCCAAATCTGGTCTTCCCTATGTTTCGGTTATCTTCTGCGCGCTGTTTACTACACTGGCCTTCATGGCTGTATCCAGCGGTGCCGGACAAGTCTTCACCTGGCTTTCCAACATGACATCTGTTGCCGGCCTCATGACGTGGTTCGGTATTTGCGTGACCTATATTCGCTTCTATAGTGGCATGAAAGCGCAAGGCATCAATCGTAAGACCCTTCCATACTATACGCGCTTCCAACCATTTGCCGCGTGGTATGGGGCCATTTGGACCTTCGTCATCTGTTTGGTATGTCTCATGTTCACTTTCGACTTTAAATGAGGTTCTGATATCATTCCAGCTCATTGGTTGGAGCGTCTTCCTCAAGAACAACTGGAACACCGCAAACTTTGTGACGGACTACCTCCCTTTCGTGCTGTTCCCTATCCTATACGTCGGAGCCTTGTTCTTCAACCGCACGCCGCCTGTGAAGCCGGAGGACATGGATTTCGTGAGCGATATTGCACAGATTGAGGCGGACGAAACCCCAGAGGAGCCACCCAAGAACATGGCGGACCGCATCTGGAAGTCGCTGGTGAGTACTCGTATAATATCGTCTCGTCTGTCATCACGGCTCACACGTCTTGACCAAGATGTGAAAGCAGTGTATTGGCATAAACGCTGCTACGAGCCACCCGGCGATACATTCCCGTGATACTAATACACATACCCGTGTTGTAACGACATATATATATATACCTGCCACTTGGCATGTCTATAATCCTCATTTTCCCCTGTGGTTGGACTCGTCTAGATAAGTGAATGCTGGCAATGGGTCTCGATTCATGCATCATCATGATGCATTGTGTGTGATCACACGCCCAACGCAACTTGTTGAATATGGGTAAGCATGTAACCGGCGAGGTGACACCCACGGCAGTGCATGCGTGGGGCCTATTTAATTGATGATCCATTTAGGTCATGAGAGGACGGTACAGCAACGCTCGTCTCGTCTCGTCTCTTTCTGATTGACAACGTTTGATGGCATGTGTTAATATTTGACTACTGCCATAAGTATGATTGGTTCATCTTCGAACCTACAATCAGAAGTCCGCTAGAGGTGGCGTTCTCGTTGTCAGTGCTTTGTATTATATATACCATCTGTCTTGGCATCGTAATCGCGCTATCCGTCCACATGCTCGATAGGTCGTACATACTGATACGTAACAACTCACGCGTGCACCATCATCCAGGGGTCCTTGAGAGAATTTGATTTTAACTGGTACTCTACGCTACCTGAACTGACATCCTAAAGAATGGAAAGGAAGGAACAGTGTGGGTGATACAGTGGAAAGATGACGCGTTCGAAGAGGATGCAAAGTAACCTTAATGACTGTAATATATATACGAGGGCCGACCTGAGCAAAGTGCGGTCGGAGTTAAACTGGCAAACCCGACGTAACCGGTCCGAGTCGCGCTCAAACGGAAAAGGAAAAGACTGTGAATGTGTGCGTTGTCTATGCTTTGGATCCAGGGATGTGAAGGTTGATAGCTGCATCACGTTGTTAGTACTACTGTCATGCACAAGCCGTACCCTATCCTTACCTCTAAACCAGTTCAGGGCTTCCGAGGGCGAGGGTGCATCAAAATAGAGAATGGCTTTGTTGTCGACGATCCGCAATGCTGCAGTTCATTCTAGATCAGCGTTCTCTCCAACCTCAATCGAAGCTGAATCTCACCATTTCCATGAACAATACTAGCTGGTTGTGGCAGCGTTTGCATACGAAGGACTGCCCAGAGGTCCACGAAGGTCATTGGGTCTTTTCCCTCGCTCGGATCACGACAAAGAACCAAAAGGTCATTGCAAAGTATACCGATTAGAGGTCGAGGAGTCAATTCAGGAGCGAGACAGTCGACCTGCACTGCAGAGACATCGCCCTGAGCATTGACAGTCTCGAATGATACGACAGTTTTCCGGACGACGCGAGTCAGCATTAGTGGTCCATCCATGATGAGACGCCTTTCCGAGAGTTATTACGAGTAAACGGGAAGGGGACGATCATGCTTACCGATGAGGTTGAACTAGGGGACTGGGGAACTTGCCTTGGATTCTGCCTTGCCATTGCACGAGCTTCCGTCGAGTTTCGGCTTCTCTCTTCCCTTCGTTCATGTTATTCGCCAGCAATGATATCTCTGCAAGTGCCTTGTCGAGTGCGTCGTCCGTGAAGGAGTAACTGGGAGGGGTACTTCGAATTAACTCTTCAAGCTACGAAAGCATCAGTATTCGGTGCGGCGGAAGGGATACGGACGACCTACGAGCAAACGATATCGAGGTATCCTTTGAACGGGTAAGAGCAGATAACCCTCCATGTTAAGTTGGGAATGGCGAGGGTTTACACGGCATCGTCTGAGGAATGCCTTGATACGCTTTCTTTGACTAGATGTGAGGTTGGCCATCGAGTCGTTCGCAGCACTATTGGAGAGGCCGGAGCTGGTCGGTGACAAAGCTGGACTGATGTTACCCGTCGGTGCTTTGTCGGTAGTCCAATGTTTGATCCGCTGCACAGAGTTGTCAAAGTTGCTTGAGAGGGCAAATCAGCAAACCCATCTCACGATCGTGAATGGGTACATACTTGATATAGGAAGAATACATTCTCATGAACGCAGCATGTTTCAAGAAAATGCCTGCAACACCTCTTGTTACTTCGATAGAGAGTTGGCCATCCGCGTCCAGTTCTTGCCCCTCAACAGGGCGCTTTAACAGAGGCGCTGCGGCCGCTTCCAAAGCGGGGAGGAAGCTCTCTTTATGGAATGAAAACAGGGCATCAATACCGCTGAAGACGATTTTCCTCTCTGATACAGGGATGACAGTTTCTTTGCTAGAACCTACGCCGCTGATCAAGTTGATCGAGGCAGCGCTGGGCTTCACGTAGATATCGACGAGTTCCTGTAGTCCCTTGACGTAAGTTCTTTCAGTCCTTTCCGAAACGTCAGCGTTGCATGCAAGAATCATCGAGTTCAAACGTACTCGACTATTTCACGAATGACGAGTGCCCGTTTTCCCTTATCGTCCTTGTATTTTCGTTCTTCAGAGGAGACACTGCTATCGGTAGTTGCGATGCTAACAGTCTGCGAAGTCGCCCCACTCCTCAGTCCTGCCATTGCTTCCGGTGATCGCAGTTGGCCAGATATCGAAGCCGCTCGAGATATCGTATTTTCAGAGCTCACTCTCTCTACGATCGTAGGTCTTCGCGAACGGGTGGCGCAGAGATAATCCTCCGGCGATCCTCCGTACATTGATAGAGTAGAAGCTTGGGCTTGGGAGAGGCTCAAGTCGTTCATATCTTTCAGATATGCCATTACAGAGCGTAAAGCCCGGGAATATGCATCTCTTGCTCTCTCTTCTGCCATGCGTACAGCAATATCATCCGCATCCACAGGTGAATCTGAATGTGGAGAAGTTGCTGGCCCATCCTTTACATCAAAGCTGCCAATGGCCAAGGATACCCGGGCAGATTGAGTAGGAGAAGGAATGGCCAAACTCGACACTGCACTTCCATCTACAGGCAAAAAGCTTCTACGCCTTGAGGCTCGAGGCGAAGGTGTCGGAGCGAGGGATTTGGTCATGTCCGTTGTCTCTGGGGCATTAAAGGAGACTGTGACCTCTTCCTCGTTTATTGGCGAAGACAGGGAGATGGCTGGGGTGGGATTATGCATAGGACCCAAGGATCCACTTGTTGAGAATCGGACATCGAGTTGAGGCAAAGTATTAATCGCTCGCGGAGGACTTGTGCCATCGTTGAATTCAGAGCGCATAGAACGACCAAGAGCGGTACTTGGTCGTGAGATGATGATGGGAGACTCAGGTCTCATCTTTCCCATTGACATCTTTTTCAAGAATCCCCAGCGTCCTCGAGAGGTTGGCTGCCGTTCTACTGGACTGGATATTCTCTCATGATCCTCCTGATGCTGCGGGGGGCGAGGCGGCGAAGCAGGATATGCAAAGGAGGAACGCGTTGAATCCGTAACTCCAGGCTCTCCACCCTCCCAAGAGACATCAAAAAGGCTCTTTGAGTGGATAGGACGAGCAGAACCACGAGTAGGTGCAGCAGCAGAGACCCCTAGACTTGTGTAACGAGAAATTTTAGGACGATTCGACCCGGGCGATTCTCCCGTGATGTTAAGCAAGTTAGAACTAGAAGCTGAGCCAGAATAGGGTAACTTGGGTGATCGCTCAGGGGTCACCACCGCGAGATTCTCTAACCCGCGGGGTCGCTCAAGACTCGTGCGGAGTTCTCCCGCGCTCTTCATCTTCCGGAGTTCATGATCAGGTCCACTTCTCGATTCGTCTGTACGGCGATTTGGCTTGTCAGTCCCCGTGCGCGAACGCGATTTTGATTGGAAGGACCGGTTGGGCGCAGTTTTTGTTCGCACAAGGCCACGGTCAGGGACCGGAGGGACAGGAGGCAAGATAACGGGGCAAGTAGTAGATCGCCCAAGGGGAGGTGCTCGGGGTGCCGTGATGGTATCATCATCGGTGGATAATCCGAGACCTGAATCAGGTTCAGCACTACGAGGGTTGGAATCCGTATCGGTCTCAGCAACAGCAGACGAGTCGGGTATCAAAGCAGACGGCAAGGGATTGAGCGGCGTAGAAGGTGGATAGAGTGGTGTGAGGGGAACTTTAGAGAGAAGAGGGTCCACCAGAGCTTGCCACGGTCCCTGGAACGGGTTACCGTCAAGATATAATTCTTGCAAGAGCGGCAGGAGGCATAGCCAACTAGGAAGAGCGTGCAACTTGTTTCTCCGAATGCTAAGAGTGTGAAGGTGGTCGAGAACAGAGAGTGAGTCTGGCAGTGTACTAATTCCGGTGGCATCCGCTATGAGTACTCGGAGAGCCACTAGATGAGACAAAAACACTGGTAACACGCGCAGCGGGTTGGACGCAACGTTTAGTTCTTCGAGTCTCTCGCACGACCCAAGGGCAGGAGGTAAAGCAACGAGAAAGTTGGCGGAAATGTCTAACGCCAGAAGTGAGTGAGTGATTTGAGGCAGAGTGTTTGTGAGGAAAGCAGGGATCGAATTGGGAGTGCAAGAAGAGCCAATGAGAAGATGAGTGGTACCTGGGGCGGACGGAAGCATCAGTGAGGGAGAGTAGTCAAATCAATTGCTCTATGGCAGCGTACCAGGCTCGGCTTTGAGTTGCACAGCTGGTATCCCATCACCTCTTACAATCATACCTCGCCCTTCCTCGGCCACAACAATTGCGGATGTGCGTTCTTCGCCCCTGCTCTCGTTCCCGTCTTCGTCATCAAAATCATCCGTTTCGTCCCCACTGGTTAAGCCAGCTTCATCCCTTTCGTCGACTGTCTGCCAAGCCATGTCGAAACTAGGATTCTCCCGAAGTCGCGGTATGCCACTCTCGCGTGGGCTGGTGTTGCTGAGCCCGATAGAGGAAGATCTGGATCTGATGCTCGCAGAGTATTCAGACCAGCGTGTTTGGTCTATTGGTGTCCTGCCTGCTGAGGAGGTGGTACCTTCGCCTGCAAGTACCCTGGCAACGTCATCGGAGGCGACACCCACTGCAACGCCGACCTCTTCGTCTTCACCTGATACTATTTGCACGTGCCCGAGGTCACTGGGGACCAGTGCACTTCCTGAGCTCGTGTACGCCGAAGAGCGCGTCGACGGAGAGGACGAGCTGGCGGACGAGAGGGATGGGAGAGCTGAAGATAGCCTGTCTGAAGTACGGGTATACGGTAAGCGATGTGGATACGGATCCGGAAAGTGCGAAGGGTCGATGGACGAAACTTTTGGAGGGCGTGCGAAAGAGCGTGGAGGGGAAGAATCAGAATGAAAGGAAGCTTCACTGTCGGATATAGACCGAGCAAGTGCTGAACGCGAAAATGGGTGCCCTGGCTGTAAGGGGGACGGCGCTGGTGAGGGGGAGGTAGAGCCTGACGGTTCACGTGTAACTCGATCCGCCGCTATCATCGCGCTGACGCCCTGAGCGGCCTGAAGAGAAGAATGAAGGCGGTTTTCACCAAGAGCCGGGGGTGGCGTCGGTGCACGTGGCTGGTTAACCACCCAGGGTGGCGAAAACGGAGATGGCGACAATGCGGCAGAGTGGGCAGTAAAAAAACCTGTGCCGCGAAACGAGTCAGCGCAGCTCTAGTCGAAGGAGGGAGGACCTTGTGGCAAACAAATACTAATGTCTAACCGAATTCGACCGGGACAAACGCGAAACCACGCGTTTGATGTGTGGAAACGGGGTACAAACTTACGGGGATGATTGGGTTCCGTGTCTATCCAGCTCTGCGAACGGAGCAACGACTTGTGGTGTGCGTCCATGCTGACGGCGTATCTAAGGGTGGGGGAGAGTGGAGGGGGGGGAAGAGGCTTGTCGTGAGGGCGAAGGAAGGAAGGGGCGGGTCCTGGTGAGCTTGGGGCTGAAGCTGATTTGTTTTCAGAGGGTTGAAGTTGCCTAGAAAGAGTTATGTAGATGTTTTGGTTCTGTCAAGGAGGTCTGCTACTTACATGGTGCCCGGACCTGGAGAGACCAACTTAAAGATAAAACATATTTATGTACTTGTCCTCCTTCACTCCTTTATGTAAACCACCTGTCGATTTTTCCCAAGACTTTTTGATTGACTCCAACATCTGATAAGTTGTCCAAATCACACCCGACGACGGCGACTCGCCCCGACCCACCTCCTCATTGATCGGGTCACATTCCATCATCCATCTCTTACTACACTCTGCTCGTATGTATATACATTGTCCTCCGGTCCGCATGTGAACGACAACCTTACCAAATCATTCAGGCGTCCTCGTCATCTCATCTCGACATGAGACATTCCCAGCTACACAATAAGTACAACATTGCAGACTTGGGGTTCCCTGGAGACGCTCCCCTGAAACTCCCAGGGTATATATTTACGATCTCCTCGGTTTTTCCGTTGCCAATTGATACAAAGCTGTGTGCAAAAATGCCTTGAAACATTCATCTGACAGCGTTCTTGATTGACACTTCCGACGCTCGGGTCGCGGTAAACCTTCCAACTTCAGCTTCAGCTTCCCTGCCGCACACTTGTTGGCATATGTGCTTCCGCATCGATGTCAATGCACAAGCATGCACCCACGTGTCGCCAAGATTCAATTGCGTTTTCTCGTTTCAAAGTGAAATCTCGCAGTTGTCCCTGCAGGGTTCGTAGGAAGATTGTTACACCGAATGGATCTTCGTGCTAAAAGTCGTATAGATCGGGTTTATCTGAGTGGAAGGCCACTTTCTTCTTGGCTTTCTTTGCCTTCTGAGGGATAGCGCCAATCGTTCCTGGCTCGATGCGACATGATATATCACCCTCCAATGTGTGGCTCTTCATATCCGTACAAGTCGCTTCGAGCTCTACTGGGACGCTGGCGAGTTCGGCTGTGTTTCCCTTGTCACTGACATGTGTGTGAACCAGTGGAACTTCGTCTGAACCAATCGTCGTCGACGAGGGCGTGGTCCGCCGTTCTGCGACACCCCCTTCCAAATCAAGATGCATTGTCTCAAAGACGAGCCGTTTTCGTGTACACTTGAATGCAAGATTGTTTTCTCCAGTGCCAACATTTGCTGCTGCTGACGACGACAGTCCACGAAGAGTTGAATGTTTGTCGCTCGTGGGGAGGATGCTATGCGGCGCGGGTAATTTATGAATCTGTACCAAGCCATGGTGGGAAGGAAAAAGTGCTGTAAGTGCCGGATTCGCTGTCGGCCAGTCAACACATTGTCAATCATACACACGAAAATTTATGCGCACCGCCAAAGCCTGACATCGAGATTGTTGCATCAGTCAGCCAGCCAATCTTCTGGGTCCATCCAGGTTGGGTCCATCGGTCCGTACAGAGTTGCGGAGCGAAGGAGACGCAAGCACAGGAATGAGGGTACCGGCGCAACAAATGGCGTAAGGAATACAGAAAACGCAATATGTCCTGCAATACCATAAAGTCATTTCGAATTAGAAAATAAATGTGTTTCCTACCGCTGGACAGTATTCCCCCCACGCAGGAGATCCTAGATTTACTATACATAGCCGAACAACTTGGGTTGATGGTGCAGTCGCAAGGACGTGCTTTATCTGTTTCAGCAGGACGTCCATCAATGAAACACCATCGTTATCCATCGTTGGGTTCAACAGCATGAGTCGCTTCATGTCGCAAGCTGCGTCTATCATAGACATGGGAATGCGACAACTGAGATCGAACGCCGCACAGAAACTATCCGCAGATCTAGGGCTGATGGTCACTGATCGATGATCTTCCGTTCTCCTCGCCCAGGAACCGACACGTACTGGTTAGTCACTGTCGTCTCGAACCTTTTCATTTGCTCGTAGCGCCATGCAATCTTTATTTTGTCCCCGCTCTGGATTGCATCATCTTCATCCACTACAGGCATGGTTTGGCTGGAGTTTGCGGTAGGCACCCACATGCATTCCTTCACAAATGGCAGCGCATCCTCGTGGACGACGCATACATCGTGACCACTCGCGATGCCTTGAGCAACAAAGTACTTTTGCACCAACTCGCCGTATGCAGAATGGGGATCGGGTGCAAAGATCGCAAGCAGACATGATAGGGGAACGCCCCCACCTAGGATATCATCAAGAGAAGGGATACCAGAGGATGTCAGGACTGTAGATATGGATGTAGGACAAGTGCGGGTCCCCGGTGGAAGAGCAACTTGTTTAGATGGTGTCCTGCGCTTGAACGAAGACATTATGCGTGTCACAGTCACAACATTTTGTGTCACGGTCCATCATGATGCATCGTAACTAGTCGAGGCTGTTCAACGACATGTCCTGTGCCTTGTTAACCAGCTCCTTCAGTCGGGGTTCTACAACGTGCTCATGTGATCCAGACTCGAACTCCCAGGCTAATTCATCCATCCTTTTGGCCTTTACAGAATCCCTTCCGATGATCTTGATGGTGAACCCGTTGGAAGCGTTTGGAAGACGTGTGGCACTTATGGGCCGTTGACCCGGTCTCTGGAAAGGGTTCAACTCGACGTGGTATTGTCGTGGCCTCACTAAATCCTCCAGTTGAGCCGTGCTCATACGTGGCGCTAAACTTGGAATCGCATGATGGATTATCTTGGCGAACGAGTCCCTTTGCACCTCGGCGGATTGCTCGGCATACTCTGTCACGCCGAAAGGCATATCCTCCATGTGGCAAAACAGAATGACGGATGCCCAAGCCGCGTAGCTAAGCAATCCGGCATTGAGGGCTACGATGGCGTCAGGGAGGTTGTCTGTGATTGAGGCGAAGCGCGGATCCCAGTTCTCGTGCTCCCCGTCAAGGTATATCGTCAAGGTGCTCTGACCCATGGATTTGGGCCCCTCGTACGTGAAAACTGGTTCATTTCGTTTGGCCTGTCCAGCAATACTTTTCTTTGTTGCTTTTTGCACTATGGTGTGCACAGCGTAACCGAAAAACGTAATCTTGATGTCGGTGTATGGCAGCAACAATGCCAACTCCGAGAAGCTGCCAATGCCGTTGAGACGCGAGGAAGACTGGGGTAGCGGAGAGACTCACAGAGGAAGCATATTGAGTTCAACTTCCGCTCCGAGATAGTGGATATGAAGTCTTTGTCGCTGTTCGGGAGACCCACGACTTGGACTTGCGACATCCAAGACGTTGACTAGCAAATGGTACACGGTGAGGGGATAGTGCATGATGATTGCGGCAGGAGACTCGAAAGGCAAAGAACGCCATTCGTGCCACGACTTCCAGTCAACCACGTTAACCGAGGATGCAATTGGCGGTTCATGACCAGGTTCAAATTGCAGCTTAGGAATCAATCTATCTTCGAGTTTCCATCCCGCCTTCTCGTCGAGGTGCTGATCAAGAAGCAGCAAATATCCATCCTGATAACTTGCAACTGGATCGACGCCAGACATACTGTCGTGGGTACCGATGGTGTTTGGTTGACGCTGATGAGGAGCGCTCCCGCCTGCTTCGCTCCAATAGCCATAGCCATTAGCTCCCAGGACACCATAGTAAGCACGAGCGATCGGCTCGGCAAAGGTACCATCCGACTCGACTTTCCCCCAAGGAAACAACTTCAGGATAGCTCGCACTTGTGGTACTCTCAGCATATGACGCTGTGGGATGCACAATATAGCGGTCCCACGCTTCATCAGATCTTAACGTTACCCACCTTGTTATTCTCACAAAAAAACTTGTGACCTTGGGTGCCCATTCGCCCTGCTTTCCAATCTGCGACTTGGCACTGTAACCCAGCTAGTCTCGTCGACACCAATTTCCGAGGTATACTGGTACACACCTTTTTCGAGCAGTAAACAGCAGACTTGCATGCCGAACAGACCAGTGGCTATCGATCATTGATAAGCAAGCAGCATATACCGAGTACTCCAACAGATTCGTTACCTTCTGTAACATAGGCCCACTACAGGCGAAACAGGTTGGGAAAATACTGAAATCCAACTTGTCTTGTTGGCCATCCGGACGTGCCCTCTCTGCTTTAAGTTTGGCTGCTCCCGAGTAGGTTATGTGGTTGATGTCCTCGGCAGTTGGCCATGACTTCCCAAGTGTCTTCTTGAGCGACATGATGATCAAAGAACTTGAAAGGAGTCCGATGGATGTATGATTAGTTCTTCGAGAGTGTTCGAGAATGTCGATGTTCGAAGATGCGTAGTCCAAGTCCAGTTCAGGGCAAATTAGACGACACCACGCACATCTTATTACTCGCCACATGGTCGCTCGTCAATGAGCCATCTCTCGTTTCTTCATGCTCCCCGGCTCAAACTGCTAAAAAATGTTGCAGTAGGATGTTTACATGTAGGCCCATTCGGTCTCAAACGAACCACCGCTGAGTACAACGACACAGGCCGTCAATATCGCCTGTCTCCTCCATCTCTTTAAAGAATATGTCGGAAGTCCTTGCTTGGTATGTCTACTGCAGCCCACTTCTTCTCTGATGTTGATGATACAGCCAGACGAATGGCCCGTCCATGCTCCCTACATTCGAGACCACGGGAGAAATTGCCATTGAGAGTATCTTGTCGCACCGGCTCGCGCCATACAACTTGACTCGAGGAGAGTTGGTTTCGCTCAAATCGCCCCTCAAACCAACCAGAATCATCTGTAAACGAATCATTGGCCTCCCAGGCGACGTTATATGCGTCGATCCAACAGGTTTGAAAGCTCCGTCAGAGGAACACGTTGTCGTTCCAAAAGGTCATATCTGGATAGCGGGGGATAACGCGGCGTGTTCGACCGACTCGAGAGACTATGGCCCCGTCTCGATGGGTTTAATAAGAGGCAGAATCATTGCCAGGGTGTGTTGCTTCGGTGTGTTGCACAGGAGACTCTTAATGCCTTTCAACAGGTGTTTCCCTTCAGTAGATTCCAGATCTTCGCTCGTGAAGGTACATACGTTGATGAACGCGATGGCCAAGAAAGGATCTAGCGAACCAACAAAACCATTCCTAAGTGAATGGTATATACATCAACGTGCCATATTCAAACATCATCGAACAAAGTTCATCGAGTAACCTCCTTGACCATTTGGATCGAACTTGAAATTGTCGGTGGAAAGCCCGAAATTTCCTAGGAGATATAAGTACCATACCATGTCTTGGATGAGATGAGAGGCATACCGAGGATGGTGTTTCCGAGACCTTTCAACTTCCCCATCATCTCGGCTGTCTCTTTTTCTTGAGCTGCTCGCACGCGGGGCTCTAGGGATTGGAGAGCTTTCTTTGTCTGTGTCAGTTCTGCTGAGCCGGGGGGAAGCAACTCCGACAACAGCTTGAGATCTGGTTATTTTGTCAGTGAGAGTTACACTTGATGCGAGACCCGGACCTTGCTGAGCGCTGGAGAGGGACGACCATGTACCAATCTTGTCGTTGGATGTTGCCCTTCGTTGAAGTGCTTTGACATAGTGTGGGTCATCGTCGAGAGCTGAAATCTGGTGTCCAGAATGGCGATGGGTATGTCAGACAGATGGACTTGCCTCGAGAGCACGCATCTACTACCCCCTTGTGGTCTTCCTGTCCGGTTGGGCCCCGATGAGAATGGCTGATAGGCTCGGACGAAACTCGAACAACTCACCAACTTGGATAGACACGCGCCGATATTCGCATACAGCACTGCCCGTGCTTTCGCGCACTCTGGATGCGATTGATTCGGGATATCTGTCATGGCAGCCAGACTGGCGTCTGTAACTGATGGTTGCTGGCTAGGTCCCGCCGGGGGATTATCCTGGGCATTGTCAAGATCTGGCTCAGTTGCCAATCGATTTTGCGGAGGCAAGTGGCTAAGCGCTGTTCTGTATGATACTAGGGCTTCGTTCCACTTGGATGCCTTGAACGACTCGTTCCCTTCAAGCTTGAGCTGGCTGGCCTCGTCGAGGCGATCCTTTACATCCATGTTAGAGGACTCCACAGTATCGATGATGTCGACTGAGCCCGGATCCATCTGGAAGTGAGACTCGGCTTGGCAATGATTTGGACTGATCGGCGGCACTAGAGACGCGACGTAGTAAACGTGTCACGGTCAAACACTCCTAATAAACAGTTCTTCTAGCGTGCTCTGCTCAGGTTTCGTGTACCTCCTCTTGTCATTTTTCCAGCTCGCTGCGCGAGCTGAGGGTACTTTCTCGTCCTTTCCTCGTCGCTCCTTTTCCTCCTTTTCGACCGCGTTCACTCCTTTTAATCTCCTACCTCGGCGCAGGTCGCTTTCAATTCATGATGCTATCGACCAGTCCCCCTATTCCTTCCATACGCATCACTCCTGCACCCCAAGTGAAGATCCACCCGGATCCCTATTCCCCGATCCCCTTCTTAAAGTCAGATGCAGACGATGATGCGTACAGAGCGAGATGGTTGTCGGTGCCGCCTATCACATTGCCATGGCGGTCATCGCGCCCCGTGACAGACTCTCAGAAGGGACCTGGCCGGGATCAGCTCGAATCGTTGCTCAGTCTGTCGCGTGACCAGAGAGCAAGGTTGGGGAAGCAGATGATGCCCGATCTGCGCAGGGAGTTAGTACTCAAAAATCAAAAGCTCAAACAACGTATGTGCTTTCTCGTACTGCAGCGAGCGTTTCGTCACAGAAAATTTGGACAGTTGAGCGACGCGCGATCTTCCTGTCCAGAGTCAAGGCTGTCGTCCGTGATGCACCCCTAAAGTCACCGATCACTGCCCACTCTCCTACTTCACCTCGCGCTTTGGGGGATGCGGCACTGGTCAAATTTACCACGAACCTGGGATCGGATGAACAAACAGAAGCAGGCCTTACCTTTTCCAGACAGTCTTATACGAACTCAAAGTTCCCCCTGGCTCTGGTGACGAAGCCAAGACGTCCCCCGCCTTCTTTGGAGCTCTGAAGCCAGCGTACATGTCCATCAGAAGGAATTGCTCTCGGTCTCATATGCCGAATCACCTGGGAGCATCGAAATTGTCATCTCGTTCTAGGACGAATAGGTCAAGACTACGTCTTTTGGATCCCTTGCTGTAAATGATAGAAAGTTCGACGTTACCCTCACTCAGTGTGTCATCCCCTCACAACATCCCAACACCGCAAGATTGAATCACGAACTTATTCCTAGCTCAACCAACATGACCCTCAAGTGTCGTGGTTCTCCCTGGGCCATCATGAATGTACCCTTACAAGCTTTGAGGAGATGTTGTGCCCTTACCCCGCTAGGTTTTGATCGTGTTTTAATGTCGCGGGCCGGTCCATGCAACCAGATGTGATCACAAGGCTGTTTAGTATGCCAAGTGCTGATTTCCTGGTCGGCATATGCGGTTTAGGCGATCTTGTGTCTTTTTAGCTAGAGGTATTCCGTTTTTCTGTCATCATCATCGCGACCTTTACAATCAATGTGGAGCATCAGAACCTGTCATGATCGATTCAACAGATGTCCGATGAGTCTGTCCTGGTGTCAATTTAACGTGAGAGGGACAGGCAATAATCGATTCTTGACCGAGTGTCAATATTTCAATGATAAAGTTCCGGACAGTTCACTAGCAGCACGGGTGATCGTCTTGGTTCGACTACTTCGTTTGGCTACCATACGCCAGGTACAATCGATGGGTAATACACGGTTGCGACTGTATTCTTGGGCGTACGTGGCTCAGGTATTCCCCGACATGTGTGGCCGCATCGTTCTGGATCATTTCCATGATTGTACGGTTCGCCATCGATGTTCCCGGGAATCAGTAACGGTTTGAGCGAGGTCGGGGGGTGGCGTTGGCGCTTTCCCACGAAGCCGGGTAAGAACGGCAATGCGTTGGTCTGTAATGGTCATCAAGAGTCGTGCCCGAGGGATGAGTTCCAAGGACTCACTGTAGTCAGTTCTGACGTATTCATCCATCAACTCTTCATCTGAATCTGCGAGGGGGTCTGTAGACGTCACGACATGCCAAGCGTCTGTTCGCAGATGCACACCCGTTCGTAATAAACACAAGACGCTGATACCGGGTACTCACGCTGAAGCATGGACCGCTGTGGTCCACGCGAACCATTACCAGCATGTCTATCTGTCGGAGCTTTTGAAGGACGATCAGGGCATGAGACTCGTTCAACTGACCTGTATGCTGTGATGAAGCTGCAGGTCGTGGAGGCGGCAAATAGTGAATATAAGGCTTCTCTCGGGGACCATCCTGAGGTTGCCTTGGTGGACGGGAACGATGTGAACTAGATTCTGCCACTGCACCCCGTCAGTAAGTCGCTCGCAGATCAGTGACTGCTCGGATAGTACCTCTCTGCGACGACGAGGGGACCACGTTTTTCGCCTTCTTTTCATTTTCAAGGGAATTCACTAGGCGCTGCAAAAATATATTACGCTCTGCAGACATGGTTCTTCCCCACTCGATTTCTTCTGTGGTGTCGACATTCTCTTCGGCCAACTCGGCATCTGTCAGACGTCTCAGCCATGGAACTTTTCCAGGGTTCTGGCGCGAGTACTCGTCGTCGTAGGGATTCGGCTGGTCAGGACCCTCGAGGTAATAAAAGACTAGCCAAAGAAAGGCCCTCGCTCGATCAGCGGAGCAGATGTTGATTGGGAGAAAGAGATCGAGGAAGTTCAGTGGCGGGTCAAAATGAGTGGCAGCGAGAGGCTTGTCAAGTCAGTAAGACTCATGCCTTGTCCTACAAGTGGTTGACGAGGAACTCACAGCGGCATGATTCGCGAGAACGAAAATCAAATTAACTACACTCGTCGGAGGAAGTTGTCGTGCACGCTGAACGGCTCACTGTGAAACTCGGAAGGGGGTAAAAAGGAAGAACACGTACGCTCTTGTCGAGGATCTCTTCCGGGGTAGATGGTGGCATCGACCTGAGCTCTGAAGGAAGGAGGGCTGCTTTCAGACAATTCTTGATACGGGGGGCATCCTGAGCGTTGCCGTCTGTCTTCTGCAAAGACGGGACGGGATGGTAGGTCCTAAGCGCAGTCTTCATTTCCGGAAAGACTAGGAGCATGGTAAGATCGAGTGGTCATGTGCGATCGGTGGCGGCCATGCATACATGCCATTGTTGTATTGATGCGTCCCACGTTCGTCAGTAAGGATATCTTGGCCAGCTCGACCGCAAAGGCAGGTTTCTCGACCATTTTATCCTTGAGGACCTTTGAGCATTTGCTGGAGTGGTACAAGGCGTTGACGTAGAGATCGCGGAAGGTGACCCTGGAGGAAGTGCCTGGTGCTTGGCTGGTGAAGACGGGTGTGGTGTCTGAAAAGATGTGGTCGAGAAGATCGAACTGGACATCCTCGCGGGTGAGTGGCTCAGCATCGTTGCGCTTGATGGGAAGCGCCTTACGACTGAGGTACCCCACGCTAATCAATGGTGATGGTGAGCGAGAACTGCAGGGGAGCTGCAATGGACACTCACAGCGGAGCAGGCTCGTGTGGCCAGCTAAAAAGGTCAGTGTTGGATGTCATGGGAGACACGAGGCCGTGCGGCGTGAGGCGGGCGATCGACTAG
>JBBPPB010000247.1:0-17078 GCA_038091755.1 Leccinum pallidistipes | reverse complement strand
TCTCAACCCCCACATGAAGTATCTACCATGATCTACACATATTTCAGAATGATGATGGAGTTTGTACTTGACGAATATGTTAATGTTATATAATAGTTGAGCAGACTTTCTTCAATTTCCTGATGCCCATGCAACCTACGAGACTAAAACGAAAAATACGGCAAGGACTTGGTCAAGCCCAAAGCAATGTCATACGACATGCCCCACACGCCGTGACTATATTTTCCAGTTACGTCTTAGCTCTGTGATCATTGCTGATTGATAACGATAGAAGCCCAATAATAATAGCACCTACCTACGTAATGTTTATGCTCAGCGCTCAGCTTTGATGAGGCGGCGCGCCCGATCGAACGTGCTGCGCGATGTGAATTGAAACCTTGAATTTACGTAGAGTGATAGCTGGTTGTCCTGATGGGCCCATTAAGGAATGGACTCATCAGGAGAGGTTGATCAGCTAAATGGCGGAACCTTGCTACCAAGGAAGATACAGAAACTAGCAGGTCCTTGAGCTCGGAGAATGGGCGATAAGACCTGCCGGTAACCTTGGCGAGTGCGTAAACCCTGAATCAGCCTCGCGTATATACGTAAGAGGATGGCTATGCGTTGCGGCGAGCTCTCACTTCTCCTGCCCTAGTACATAGGTGGTGATATTAACTCTCGTATCAGCTCAACTTTTATGATAAACACCTAATCCTAGGGGGAAAAGTGATGGTATAGCCATACCACTCACGCGACGCTCTGATACCGCCTCGCGCGAATTTCATGCTACATCACATAGCTACATCACATAACGCGTGCGGCGTAAATCGACCTGTGATGTCCTCAGGCATTCTTTTCGCTCACACGATTTTAGCAAGATCATTCGTGAGCCAAGTGGCATGGATGGTTCTGATAGGAACGAGGGAACGCCACATCCTTCTGCTGTGCAACGGGTCGAGCGTGGAGCCGGCGTTGATTTGAAACAATTCATAGATAGAATATGGTATGGGACCATTTCGATCGGCACTCCTCCCAAGTCGTTCACCTGTAAGTTTTTCCGTGCATTCGTGACACCCACTCACTCTAGTCGCCACCACTCTAGTTGCCTGGCTCGATGGCGAGTCTGTCATTGTCATTGGCGACGCTAACGCAATCACCAGACTCGTCGGGGATAACGAAAACGACCCGAGCGGATACATGCCCTCGCCCGTCGTGCTTACTCGTTGCGGCGTGGGTGTGGGCGTCGTCGGCATCGCGCGCGCTAAACGGCCCATGGGACTTGGAGACCGGCCCTGGGGAAACGGACCGTCGTGGGGGGTGGGTGCGGGCGTAGGCGTTCACGGCAGAGGTGGAACGCGTACCGCGTATCGTTGCCATTTCCGCCGCAGTCGTTGTTGCCTTCAGGTACGCGTGGAGGAATATTTTGAATTCGTATGTAGTCACAGTACCAATTATTATCTAGCCAAGATTTGCAGGGACTGCGCGGCTACGAGGTATTATAGAGACTGAGGTGGCATTTTGCTATTCATTCTTGGGGTCACACATTTGCGACCCCTCTTCGGAAGAGGACGAGCTCAAGAATATTGAGTATGATGATACAGAATGGTAGGGTGGTAGGGTGGTAGCAGGTCGTGACTATACAATCAGAACTAGATCTTGTGAAAACACTAGTATGTAGTATGTATCGAGCATTACAAATTTATCGGCGTTGTCCGTGCCTCACTTCATCATCTTCCCCCGTTCAGTCCATCGCCGCCGTCGACGCATTCGCAGCTGCAGACGACGCTCTACACCACCGCTGCTATCGACGCATGGCGCGCTCAGCTCGTCGCTCTCAAGGACCTCGAGGACGACCTCACCGCCGTTCTCCGCGACCGTGATATCCTGTAAGTACTCTCTCTTCGACGACTTATTACGCTCACTCACATCTCACAGCATCACTCGTCTCCTTAAAGCCTCCAAGTCCACCCACGACACTCACCGCTCCTCCCGCCTTCTCGCAGCGCCCTCCACCCGGGTCATTGGTGTCTCCGCCTCCTTCTCTTCCCTCCCCTCCTCCAATGCCAACTCCGCCCCCGCTTCTACGCCTAGTACTCCATTTATACCCGCACCAGGTAACACCAATACCAAACTTGCACAAGCGCAATCTGAGCTCCAAGCCTGCCACGAAGCACACCTTGTCGCCAAGGAACGCGAGCTCGACGCTCGTCGGATCGCTGTCGCGCACGATGGACTCAGCGCACGATGTCGTGCGCTCATCGACTGCGCTGCTGTCTTGGCAGAGATGGGGTAACAGGGACTCAAGGCTCTCCAGGCCCTGGGTCAGAGCGATACTCAGAACGACGGGAACATGGGCGCTAACTCGGGTGCGTGTATACATTCGTTCGTTTCGCTCATATCTGACCATCTTCTAGTTCCGACGCCCGCGCCAAACCACTTGGACAAACATCTGAGTTACCCTTCGGACAGCTCCTCCCTCACCCCGTCCCAGAGTGCTTCTCAGACCGTAGCTCACTCCACCGAGGCGAGCCATGAAAGTCCCCCCTCGTCAAAACAACACACACAGGCAGTGAAGTCTAGGTCCGAGCCTAAGCCCCAACTCGAACCCGTGGTACTACTCCCGCAAAAATCGAAGCCCAACGTCGATGCAGAGGCCGATATAATTCTAACCATTGCTCTCCCGCCTGCGCACGCCATTCCCGAGCTGACGGTCCCAACCGGCGTTCGCTCACGGTCCCCTTCAGGTGATGATCATTCAGCGCCAGCAATAGCAACGCGGAAACCTCTTGTGTCCAAACCGCCGGCACCCTTACCCGGGCGCAGAAGCACCAGGCGTTCGCGCCGGCCACCCTCCCACCACATTGCCGAAGTTTTCGAAGAAACTTCTGACGCCTCATCCTGCCGTCTTTCTCGTCGACACACCTGACGCTTCTTGCCGTCCTCCGGCATCCTCGGCCACGACCACGGCGCTTCCGAACTCCCTGTGAGCCCCCTCGTCACTCGTCGCACGAGCGCCCTGTGCTAACGGGGAATTCGTCACCCCAGGTGACTCCCTCTATGCGCGAGCTCGCTTGACTAGCGTGACCACATCGCCTGCCCTTCTCGCGCCACGCCCTTGCGGCTGCAAATACGCACAACGGCACTGGCGACACCAACGTGCGTGCTGAAACGGCCGTAGACAAAGCTCCCCTTCCGGATGGCCTTCCTCTCGACGATCGACTTGAGGAATATTTTTGGACGGATGGGGTTGCCCATATTTTTGGACACGTTAAACGAGATGGGGACGATGGGTGCATTTGTTGGGATTGTGAATGCGCTTCGATTCGCGACCCCGGAAGGAAAAATCGATGTTGCCACCAAGTTGTTTGATCCACGGAAGACTTATTATTTCTTGTTGACGACGGAGGTTTGGTGAGTGTTCTTGGAGGGGTTTGGCCAACCTCAAGTGTAATATAGCTAGGTTTGTTTCCCGGACAATGACAGGAGCATTATCGATGGATATTGCATTGCATCTCACGAGAGAACTAGATGTCGTTGTCTATTACATTGAAACCAAGGTAAAGACAGAGATCCGTTTTGCTCTATGTCACAGAGCGCAGGGCATGTAAGCGCGATCATTGTGTATTCTGAACCTCGTGTTTACACGTGCAACTAATACAGACCTCGGAAAATCTCTCAATAACCCACCGATCGGTCTCGATGAAACATACCGGAAACTTCTTGCTACGTTGAGGCACCGCCTCACCCTCGTCCGTTTACGACAATGTCGCATTCGCCCGTCGATAGAGCCGACGATCGAAACTGGTCTAGAGCCCCCTCGCTGCCATCTGCGCCGGAGGTCGCTGCGATCACCTACGCCTGAATCACCCCAAGGTACTACCGTTCTCTTGGGAGCGCATCGCAGCTCAATCGTGCACCCAAATGTCAGTCGTCCCGGAAGTGAGACCCAGGTCGCCTTCGCCCGCTCAAGTTCGCAATTGGTCGTTGGCCTTCCCATTTCACGCATCACAGCTACCCCGATCGTGCACGGTAGAAGCTTTATGTGCAATTCCGCATCCGGTGCCCACTGATGCACTGGCTTCGTCCTTTTGCATGTCGCAACTGTTGACCGGCTCGGACGATGGGTATATCTGTGATCATGACATTTTCGCCTGGGTCAATGGCGCGGTCACCTTGACCGTTCCTCAGTGCCATCACTGCAACGTCGTCGAAGGGAATATGAAATCTGGACGGATACGATATGGTTGGGAGGATCCGGATCTCGTTAACTTGCACAACGGCTACCCTCAGGGGAGCGAGACCCCAGTTTCGCCGGTATATAGCATGGCTATGCACTTTGATGCACTTTGGGCACTCTGCGGAACTAGCGTACGTGCACTATATCCTCGCCATCACAATGAATTGTCAATATCGTTCGCAGCGCGGTCACACTAATCTATTCACGGTTAGACACGATCTTGGTCGGCTGGTGCATGTGCTGCAAGGTCACCGTGGGCCCGTTTCTGGGCTTTCCATCCACCACGACGAGAAGGGTTTCTTTAGTGCAAGCTGGGATGGAGAAGCGATCGTAAGGATCACCGTTGGTAACGTCACAGTCCTACTAGTACGCCACTTATGGTTCTTCTCTTAGCAATCCTGAACACCGGTCAAGCTGTGCGTAAATTTACCGCGCACGGGGCACAGCTTGTCGGTGTCAGAGTAAGACCATTGAACATGTTTATCCCGTCAACTCAGTTCAATATCGTCCGCGGGTCTAGGTGGAGAATCGGAGGTATTTTCTGACACGGCTGCTACTGCTATTGGATCACATAAGACGCCAGGCGGGACCCCCACGAGCGCCAACGTGGACATGTACCCCAATGCTGTGAACAAGGTACATAGGCATCAACAACAAACTTTGAATGCTTCTGCGAGTCAAAATGGCATTTCCAACACGTCTACTCAAGATTCAGATGCTAAATCTGACACGTCCTTCGATCCACTTTTCGACGATGAACCAGACCCTGATGGGGAGGGCAACAATCCTCCAGCTCCGGATGGCAGTGCGGGCCGGACGAAAAGGTCCCACAAGGCCAACACTGCTTCTAGTGGCCATGCGAGCCTCGCGGTTCCCGAAACGGGGTTTTCTGACCCTACAACGCAAGCCCAGGCAGCACGATCATGGCCAAGTTCGGTCCCACCACCCAAGAATGCGCCACCCTTACTCAGCGGCGAGAACAGCTGCACATTTTCTCTGGATATTCTAATGATCTCTGCGATTGATGGACAGATCATGCTCTGGGACAAGCGAGTGGATACCCCAGGTAAAGGGGTCGGAAGACTGGTTGAACGACAAGACACCGTCTTGGTGTGTTTCTGTACGTACTCGAAGCTGTCATGATTGATCGGCAGACTGGCGAATACTCAGATTCAATCACAGGCATGCTGGTCGACGGATGATCGCACATCTACGTCGGTCGACGAAACGGGACGGTGGACATAAGTCTGGGAACACCTCTCAGTCATGACATGACCATATCACTACCCTCGCCCTCCCCATACGTCTCAACTATCCTGTAGTCTTTCCCCTCAACCAACTCACCATCGTCGGTGATGACGACTCCCAGTTCTTCACGGAGATACACGGGAGGCGTTTCAACGCCCTCAGTCCGCGCTACATGCTCCCCGCTGACGAGGAGGAGAACCATGTGCGTCCTCCTCCCCCCCACACCCCCACCGTCTCCTTCATTCTTTCCTGTCCCTAACAGCGCTCCGAGCTCCAGCACCGCACCATCCAGTTCCACTTTGGCGGAAAGAACTATGTTGGCCCCGTGCAAGAAGCGCTCGCCCCCCAGAGAGAGACGAGAGCGCTGCCGCATCCTCGACCTGGGCGCCGGCGGTGGCTGTTGGTGCGTCCCTTCCAGAAACCGTAAATTTATCACACCCGGCTCAACGGCGGCCAAAATAACACCATGGGCCATCGACTTGGCAGACGAGTTCCCTGAGGCCGAGGTCATTGGCGTAGATTTGGCTTCCATCCAACCCCGGTATCAAATATAATATCCCTTCCTCTCCGCTGCCGTTCCCATCGCTGACAGGACTCGTTCTCAGCGAGGTACCAGAGAATTGCACGTGCGTTGTTCCCGTTACCGATTCAGACTTTTGCCATCTAAAATAATGAATCGATTTCTCTCTCTTTCTTCCGTAATAAAAAAGGTTTCAGCTTTGTGGGTCACCTAGACCAATGGTTTCTTCCCTACCCGAGCGAACACTTTGACCTCGTCCGAGTCCACGCGTGGTTCACGCACACTGTTGCAAGGTTCTTCAAAATGTTTTTTCTGCAGTTAGTCCGAGACTAATTCTATGTTCACTGATACTTAGGCTGTGGATATAATTGGAAGGGCATCGCAAAGAGTCTGGGTCCGCCGTATACCTCACCGCCGAACTACACCAATGAGCTGTGGGGACGCTACGAATGAGCTGTGGGGACGCTGCGAATGAGCCGTGGGGATGCTGACGTCTAAAATTTACGCTGATGTGTCGCGTCCTCGCCGCTAACTAGCCGCATTTTGGACGCTCTGAATGTATAATCTAGTTACAATTATCCTACAAAGGACTTGAACGTGTGGAATGCATGATCATCTTCTCTACACAATACATCAACAGGATATCAAACTCATTACGTTTACCAGAAAGTGCTCTAGAATCTGAACCTACTATGGTGCACTGCACCATGACTTCTTTTCCAAATTTGTCAAGAACGGCAGGGACCACACAAATGTACTTCCATCGACGACCAAGGAACGCCAGAGTCGATGCCAGGTCAAACCACGTCACAATATCCTTCCTCTCCTCATCCTAGTACTATATACGGAGATCCGGGCCACTTCCTCCAGCTCCAACGGCAGCTTCAAAATTGGTGTCCGAGTCATCCCCCCTTCACCCCGTCCAACAGAGTCAGACCTATCCCTGTATTCCACCCAAAGACCGTCAATCGAACAGGTGCACCAAGCATCGCTACAGCACCGCCGTGTCCGCAAACTTGGTCGTCCTCGCCAAACTTTCGACTGGAACTCGTCACCCTCTACCAACTCCCCCGCAGGCTCCTTCCGTCAACTATCTCCCGCTTCCTCCACAGGAAATCTCAAAGGCTTCGTCGATAAGCAAATCACACGTTGGGCGAAGCAAACGCTTGGAAGATTTTAGCTTGACGGTCGTTCCAGGAGTTTGTGGACAACACAGCCCCCTCCCCTCCTAAACTCGGAACAGGCACCCAGTGCCATGGATGTCCAACAGCAAGCTGGTCGCCACGAGGACCGCTTCGCGGGACTTGTCTCGAATATAGTCTCTGAGTCTACAACAGTTGCCTCCCAAAGTGCGCGGTCACAAGACCACATTGGAGCGACGAGCGACGCCGACGTCAAATCTGTTCATTCCAGGACAACAAGTTCAGCTTCGAAGCCCAAGTCCACCAAACGCAGAGTATCCAGCCCTCGGAAACCCAGTGCCAGAGCATATTGAACGCGCTATTTTAATTTTTTAAATGGGTACGCAGTTCCAACTCTCTCCGAGGCTGTAAGCTATACATCAATCCTCACTTTATTCAGATCGATTCAGCGTATGTCTCCGCCAATACCGCTGTCTCGCATATCATCCGTAGCCACCCGATTTCTGACTGAAGACACTCGACCCCATTTCCCGCAAAATGTCGATGGATATATTCCCATCCTACAGCGTTTGAGGACGGCCCACACCCCGTCAAGTCACCTGAAAAATACGCTGCATTTGAGCTCCTCAAGCAACCTACCTCCTCGTCTTCCGCCTTCCTTGTGCACTTTGCTTCGACATCCCTCATCGTCGTCTCCGCGTTCGTGACAATTCTGGAGACGGTTCCGAGCTTCCATTCTATCTCTCTTTGTGCGTGGTTCGGAGTAGAGTCCAGTGCTTTTGCTCACCGTCGAATACAGTGCTCGCCTTTTCGCCTGGAGTTGCTCGTGGACAACCCTCGGAAAATGGATGTTCTGTGAGTTGCATTATTCACTGATCCTGTATTCGTTTCTCATGCGTGGAATCCGATGAACAGCATTTTACTACCCGCCGTTATGGGCAAAGTCCCGACTGGCTGTGGTCCCAACTCGCGCGCATGGAATAGTACTAGAGAGTACCTCAAACAGTGTCTTCAAGAGATATCATACCTCACCTCGCCTCAAGCGATGAACCCACTTCCCAACCGCCCGCTCATCTCGAACCCGAACCCGAACCCGAACCCGAGCATGGGCCTTGGTGGCAACACCGTCATGGGCTTCAGTACACCCGCGAGAGTCGGACTTGGCGGCGGGATGTCAGTGGTATGGGCGGCGTTGGACAAGGGTAAGGCACAGCGGCGCAGGGCCAAGGACCGTCGCCGTTTGACTCGATATATACAACGGTCGGCTCAGGAAACAACTGCCAGATTCAATCGGCCCCGGGATTGGCGGAACACCAGGAAAGGAATTCCCAATCCTTGGAAACAGCGTCCTATCCGGCCTGGGCAATCCTTCCTCCTCTGGTCTCAACAGCATCAGCCGTCTGTACAGGCGCAACAGCCGCTGTCGCAGGATAACCAGCTACAACGCGGCCCTGCTCCGCCGCAACCGCCCTCTCAGCCACCAATGCAACCTTCACAACAGCAGCAGCACGATGACGTCGGACAGACGCCCGCAATCTGCGAGGAGGGCGAGGTTCAGAAGCCAGCGACCATGATCTTCCGTCCCGACGATGCGGGCGAATGGAAAGAGAAGCTGCGTTCGTCTTACGAGCACGTCCAACAATGGAGGGAGAGCGAGGACGAGGAGCCCGAAGAAGTCAGTGAGGATGAGGATGAAGTCGAATCGGTTGGCGTTGTCGACGAGGCCAATGGAGAATGCACGAAACTCTGGAAAGCGAAACGGACGCTGAGAAAGTGCGTGCTCGGTTTGTTTTCTGGTAAACCCCGTTGGCTGACCCTTGATACAAAAGCCACCTCGACGCAGTACGCGCGCTCGCATTCCATCCCACAGAACTCTGCCTGGCCACTGGCGGTGATGATTGTACCATCAAAATATGGCGCATGGAAGTAGCCTCTGGCGTCCTCTCAGTGTGTTGAGGTTTTCTCATTCGCAGCGCTCGTGTCACGACGGAGAGCGAGCCTCAGCTCACCCTTCGCGGCCATTCGGCTGCTATCACACGACTTGTGCACTTTCCGATTTGCCAGCTAGTATACAGCGCATCCCTTGACTCGAGCATCCGAGCGTGGGCGTTTCCGTCGCCCGCTCATACGACTATCGTGGGGCTACTATGACTCGAATGAGAAGACAAGGAGGGAAAATACAAAAAAAGAAGGTCCTCCTGGAGCTACGGCGGTCGAGGCGATCAAGGCGACTGAGACTCGGAAGAACTTGAAAAAGGTTGCTGTAACATATCAAAATGCAGTTGTCAAAATCTTTGACATTGAGACTGGAAAAGAGGTTTCGCGATTGGCTACGGATGCGACGTACGGTGAGTTCCATTTGTTTATTCTTTGATATTCATGCATAAAACATGTCGTGTAGACGGGACGCCTGCGACCCAAGTGAACCGGCTCGTATCACACCCTACCATGCGGTTTTAACCATGGGAACTTAGATATCGATCCCATCACAATGCATGGTTAAAACCGTTCAACCAAAGTTAGGTTGGAGTTTATCGAGTTTTGCCAGCAGCTCGGCAAAAGTGGGATGCAACGGTAACGCTGATTCGTCTGATGAACGATGTAGAAAGGAAAGTATTCCATCTCGGTCTTGAGGCCTGATGCGTCCTGAATGCTCACCATTACAGATTTATTTCTTGGCTTGCACTGGCACAAATTACCGATCGCATACTTTGAATCTGACACTTTAAGAGTGTGGTTACCCATTTAGGTGCACCGCATTTCGCTGCGTATATAAAGCCATCATGCCCCCCAGTTCCCCATGTTTGTACCCAGTTCTCCTCTGATGATGATCACAGCGATGCAAGACGTGACGGCTAAAAAGTGAGTCTTTACCTGAGAGCCCACATAGCTAAACATGGTGAACGGAAATAAGATAATGGGCAGCGAGATTGAGGGGTTATAAGATAGACTGATGGGGAAATATGTCCCCACCTGGAACTTCGACATCAGATCGATTTTGGAGCCATGCAAGGCTCAAGACAAGCTTTGTGGAAGCGTTGAACATTACAGTGACGAAAGGCCGCACAAAAAATGCCTATTATCTAAATTAAATTTGGATTATAAAGCCTTATCGCGCACATGTTTTTTCCCTGATGTGATGACAAAGAACATAATGCTGAGATGCTGACAAGGTTCCTGGAAATTACCGCTTTCCTCCGTCTTTCCGGGTATCAATTTCACCGTGACCACCAAAGCCGACTCCAAAATCAAGATCGTCAGCGCGGCGAGCGTCGCTGCCAAAGTCACTCTATGGCGACCAACAAATTAGTGTCCATTTCAAAGGCTTTGAGAGGGGTATCCTTCAGGATGGCCAGTCTGCTTTCGATGATCAAATGAATGAACTTGCCCGGGGCCCCTCTAGGCCCCAAGACCAAAGCATCGAGAATGCACTCGAAAACACGTTTAGATTTCCCTCTGTGGCGCTGTTCCCGAGGACGTCCCATCAAGCGGTGCCTTCATCTTCTTTACTGTCTATTCTTTGGCGTTTAATGAATTGATGATTGAATGACTGACGAACAAGTTGAAGGACAGGATGCACTCCTTCGCAGTACTACACAAAAATACAAATACAAATACATGGATTTCGCTTGATATCGTCATGACATGGATCAACAACTCCTCTGATTTAGCGATGGCCGCTCTGCCTCCACATCTGGCCGCCATAAGCCTAGCCATAAGCTTTTTGCGTGCGACTTTCAGCTGCGAAGACGTGAGTAACGCCCCGGAGGATTTGTTCCGTACAACTCACCCTGGCGCTTGAGTGTTGGGCCTTGGTAGCAGCGTCCATGCCTTTGGTCCATACTTGTCGATCCAAACCCCTATGATCGCGGAGGTGAGAGAGCTCCTATCCGTGACTGTACAGAATTTCGAAGGCCTTGTCGTAACTCAGGCCTCAGGGGTCTCCCTTATTTTTACGGGGCCTCCATACCATTCCGCACATCTGGTCCGCAGAGAGGAGGGACCACTGGCAGACCAGAAATACGGAATTTGAATGACCCGGCTCAGTCGGGCTGCGTTGCACACCGTCGGACTTGCCAATCCTCGACGTCCCGACAGCTCACAATGTCGCCTCGAGACAAGAAGGTCCCCGTTCGCAAACCATAATACGACGAGTGAAAAAGGCAGAATGGGTCCGTGTAATAAATTATGGAACGAACGAACCCTTGGTAGTAAGATCGCTATCTCGCCGTACTAAATGATCGGGCTTGACGCGAAGATGGAAGGCGTTTCTGTGCATGGATGCCAGTCGGAGAGCCTCGTAAAAAGAGCCCTCACTTGCAGCTTGTATGCAACACTTTCTTCAAGTAATTCCAACGTCCTTCCCAATGTGGCCGGGGCTCGTATGGCTCAAAGTATGGTTCCCGACTGGTGCCAATGAACTAGCCGTGGTGGGGAAAGGAGTCAAAGGACTCCGACATATTGTAGACAAAAAACTTCAGCTTGGCGGCTATGAAAGCTTGGGGATACACCAATATGTTGAAATGGAAGGACGACAAGCAGCCCGAGGCGGTACCGTGACCGCCACTAGTACTCCTCTTGTGTGGACAGCACGTTGCCCAACCTCCATATATGCTGTGCATCAAACCTGCCGCCGGAACTGATTTCTTTTAATGGCCTGGCAGTACATGGACGAAACAATGGATCCGATGAGCTTTGGCAATCGCTCCCCGCCCTCGTCAGCATATGACGCAATCCGCCCCATCCGGCTTCCCCAGCCCTCAAGCCGAACATACAACGCCCCGTCAGCGGATATGAACGGTGTAAAAATGCCGAAATAAGAATAAGCTCGCAAGCATTCCCAACTTACTCGTACGTCAACTCGGCTCCGGGGCCCGGGCCGCATCAGCAAACGGAACGATTGGTGTACCGATCATCGGGCCCGTCCTCCCTCCACATCAGCAAGACTGCAAAAAGTCTGGATTGACTGGACTGTACTGGATTGACTGGAGCAAGTTAATCTATTAATTCATTGACCAAGACTTACAATAAATAAATGAATTCAACAGTCTAGAATATCATTACTTTAGTATTTCCATGATGCTAGTTGTTTCAGTAGTTTAGAAATTAAATAATGCAGATATCCTAGTGGTTTCAATAATTTCAGTAGCCTAGTGGTTTGGTCATCAAGTTTTTTCAATGTTGTCAGTAGTCTAGTCATTTAGTATACAAGTCATTCCAATAGATTTAGCATCAAAGTAATCTAGTGTTTCAGTTGTAAAATAAATCTAATGCTGCATTTCCATAGATGATCCAGTTTCTCACATATCTCAGTAGCACAATAATCTATCATCTCAGTTTTGCATTCATGCCAGAAGCCAAATAGTTTAGTAGTTCAATCACTAAGTTATACTAGTTGTTCACTTGTCTGGTACTTTAGCTTTCCAGTAGAATTTATTACATAGTCATTAAGTATTCCAGTACCACCAGTATTACAATAATGTAGTAGTCTAACAGCTTAGTCATTTAGATGTGTCAGGTGTCTAGTAATCCAGTAATGTAGTTTTCCAGTATAATATCATGCCAGTAGGCTAGCATACCAGTAAGTCTAGTAGTCTAGTCATTGTGTACTTCAGTATGGTTAGTTTTCCAGTGATCCAGTAGTCCAGTATCGTGGTTGTCCAATAGTTCAGTTGTCCAGTGATTCAGTTGTTCCATTGTCCAATCTTCCAGTAATTTAGTTTACCAGTGATCTAGTGTGCTACTAGGCTAGTACTCTGATTTATCAGTGGATCCAACAACCCTGTAATCAAGTTATGCTAGCAATATAATAGCAAAGTGATTCAATAGTTTAGTCTGACAAACATAATAGTTATCTAGTCATCCAATCATCCAGTAACATAGTCATCCAGTAATGTAGTCATGCAGTCATGCAGTCATGCAATAATTCAGTACTCCAATCATCCAGTAACATAGTCATCCAGTAACATAGTCATCCAGTAATGTAGTCATCCAGTCATCCAGTCATCCAGTCATGCAATAATTCAGTCATCCAGTCATCCAGTCATCCAGTAATGTAGTCACGCAATAATTCAGTCATCCAGTAATGTAGTCACGCAATAATCCAGTCATCCAGTAATGTAGTCACACAATAATTCAGTCATCCAGTCATCCAGTCATCCAGTCATGCAATAATTCAGTCATCCAGTCATCCAGTCATCCAGTCATGCAATAAATCAGTCATCCAGTCATCCAGTAATGTAGTCACGCAATAAATCAGTCATCCAGTCATCCAGTAATGTAGTCACGCAATAATTCAGTCATCCAGTCATCCAGTCATCCAGTCATGCAATAATTCAGTCATCCAGTCATCCAGTAATGTAGTCACACAATAATTCAGTCATCCAGTCATCCAGTCATCCAGTCATGCAATAATTCAGTCATCCAGTCATCCAGTAATGTAGTCACACAATAATTCAGTCATCCAGTCATCCAGTCATCCAGTCATCCAGTCATCCAGTCATCCAATAATTCAGTCATCCAGTCATCCAGTAATGTAGTCATCCAGTAAATCCAGTAAGTTAGTCACGCAGTAATTTCCATTCATCCAGTAATCCAGTCACCTAGTCATCTAGTCATTCAGTGGTACAGTAATCTAGTAATCCAGTCAAGTAGTCATGCAATAATGTAGTCATCCAGTAATGTAGTCATCCAATAATTCAGTCATCCAGTGACATAGTCATCCAACAATCCAGTAAGTTAGTCACACAGTAATTTCCATTCATCCAATAATTCAGTCACCTAGTCATCTGTCATCCAGTAAATCCAGTAAGTTAGTCATCCAGTGATTTCCATTGATCCAGTAATGTAGTCATTCAGTAATCCAATGATCGAGTAATCCAGTCATCCAAAAATATAGTGATCTAGTGGTCCAGAAAACACAGATATATAGTATGCAAGTGCTGTTAGTTGTTCAGAGACTCGGTACCTTTAGTCTGCCATTACAGCCAGCAATCCAATTTTCTAACCGCTCAGTAATTTAATATGATAGTCATCCAGCACCATTAGTTAATACAGTCATTCAATAATTAATTTATACACATCATAATATAGATCATACGATCAAACAGTAGTTGTTGACACAATCAAACAGATGCTGAGCTCCAGGAAAATAGTACCGTCAACACGGTAAGAACCACAAACCACTTTGAACTTTTGCACTAATCATGGGCATGCAATACAATTGATCCTTGTTTTCAAGGTGAACACGGACAATGAAGTGCCAGGCCTATCATGCAACCATGAAATGATCTAGTTGGCACCCCATCACATTGATGAGGACGTGGTAGTTTGAAACAACAACCGGAAAGTGGTGAATCCAGTTATTGACAATACAATGCAAGCCTGACATGAACTTCCGTCAGTAACAATGAACTCATTGAGAAAAACAACCCGCTGGATGGCAGGACAATAACTATCCATGACATGTTTTCCAGAGATATACACATTCTCCAGAGATATAGATGATCCGCAAGGATGGTTGAACACATTGCAAGCCTGATATGAACGTCAGGAACGGTGGACGGGTACAAAAAAACTTCGACAGGTCACTCGTGATGATGGTTAGCACAGTATTTTTGATGGAGACGTAGGGCCCCAGGCATGCTGCATAAGATAACACACTGGCAGCGTCAGTAACAATGGACGGGTACAAAATAATTTGACGGACTCGTTCATTGCCGTTGCCACCAGGATGGCTATCTCTCTGTTCCATAGGGTAACACGGGGTACGAGCCTGACAATGAACGTGAATAACAATAGACGGGTACATCACCATGCGCGCGCTGCTTCGGTGGAGCGCAATGCTCTTTGACACGCCCGGTTATTCCAGTGGCTCTGCCACCGAAAACCTTCCTTGTTGCTCTGTTGCTCATGGCCGCAAAGGCGGTCGAAAACGCCTGCGAAGCTCAAGTCAACTAAAATTTGGCCCGAGCGTGATTTTCCAAACAATCCTTTCCTCGTTCGCGCCATGATGGTTATCTCGTAGAACATGTTCCCTAGGATAATACGCTGCGAGCCTGACATGAACGTCAGTAACAATGCTCGAGTACAAAACGATTCGAAGACTCGCTCGTTTAAAAGATGATGGATATCTCGGAGATATCAGAAACGGTCCGTAGATGACTCTGTGAACCTGACATGAACGTCAGTAATGATGAACGGATCCAAAAAGTTCGACGATTCGCTCGTTGCCGCCATGAGGGCATTCTCGAAGATATAGAACGTGTTCCGTAGATGACACGCTGTGAGCCTGACATGAACATGGGTAACGATCAACGGGTGTAAAAAGTTTGACGACTCGCTCGTTGCCGTCATGAGGGCTAAGCTGTGATCCTGACATGAATATCGGTAACGATGGACGGGTAAAAAAAGGCAGTCCGACGACTCACTCATAGGCGCCATGCAGGAGATATAGAACATCTTCAAGTTCAGTAGGGTAACACGCTACGAGCCTGATAAGAGCGTCACGAACGGTGAACGGGTGCAAAAAGTTCGACGACTCGCTCGTTGCCGCCATGAGGGCATTCTCGAAGATATAGCATATCATGTTCCGTAGGTAACACGCTGTGGACCTGACATGAACGTCAGTAACGATGAACGGGTCCAAAAAGTTGGACGACTCGCTCGTTGCCGCCATGAGGGCATTCTCGAAGATATAGAATATGTTCCGTAGGTAAGAAGCTGCGAGCCTGACAAGAGCGTCACGCACGGCGAACGGGTACAAAAAAGATCGACGACTCGCTCGTTGCCGCCATGAGGGATATCTCGAAGATATAGAATATGGTCCGTAGGTAACACGCTGCGAGCCTGACATGAACGTCAGTAACAATGCTCGAGTACAAAACGATTCGCAGACTCGCTCGTTTAAAAGATGATGGGCATCTCGGAGATATCACAAACGGTCCGTAGATGACACGCTGTAAGCCTGACATGAACATCGGTAACGATGGACGGGTAAAAAAAAGTCCGACGACTCACTCATTGGCGCCATGATGTCTATGTGGGAGATATAGAACATCTTCGGTAGGGTAACACGCTACGAGCCTGACAAGAGCACCACGAACGGCGAACGGGTACAAAAAGTTCGACGACTCGCTCGTGGCCGCCATGAGGATATCTCGAAGACATAGAATATGGGAAGACATAGAATATGGTCCGTAGGTAACACGCTGCGAGCCTGACATGAACGTCAGTGACGATGGTCGAGTACAAAACGATTCGACGACTCGCTCGTTTAAAAGATGCTGGGCATCTCGAACATATCAGAAACGGTAGATGACACGCTGTGGACCTGACATGAACGTCAGTAACGATGAACGGGTCCAAACAGTCCAACGACTCACTCATTGGCGCCATGATGGCTATGTAGGAGATATAGAACATCTTCGGTAGGGTAACACGCTGCGAGCCTGAACAAGAGCGCCACGAACGGCGAACGGGTACAAAAAGTTCGACGACTCGCTCGTTGCCGCCATGAGGATATCTCGAAGACATAGAATATGGTCCGTAGGTAACACGCTGCGAGCCTGACATGAACGTCAGTGACGATGGTCAAGTACAAAACGATTCGACGACTCGCTCGTTTAAAAGATGATGGGCATCTCGAACGTATCAGAAACGGTAGATGACACGCACGCTGTGGACCTGACATGAACGTCAGTAACGATGAACGGGTCCATATAGTCCGACGACTCGCTGATTGGCGCCATGATGTCTGTGGGGGACATATAGAACATCTTCGGTAGGGTAATACGCTACGAGCCTGACAAGAGCGTCACGAACGGCGAACGGGTCCAAAAAGTTGGTCGACTCGCTCGTTGCCGCCATGAGGGCATTCTCGAAGATATAGAATATGTTCCGTAGGTAAGAAGCTGCGAGCCTGACAAGAGCGTCACGCACGGCGAACGGGTAC
>JBBPPB010000246.1:0-17106 GCA_038091755.1 Leccinum pallidistipes | reverse complement strand
ACCATCCGTTTTGGGAGCCGAATTGAAGTTCGTGTCCGGCTCCCAAAACGGATGGTCCGAGACTAACTGCCAGTGTTCGCTGTTTTGGGCCGAGTCTTTGAACACTCCAAATTTGGGTTAGACTGGTTTGTCAAACGCGAATAACAGGTATGGAGTTAAATTACACGAGCCGTCAACTCAATTACTCAAACAGGATGGCCGAGACCACAGAGAGTCGTTGATAAACCCACATATGGAGAAAGCTGTGCTTAGTTTTATGTACAATTGAATAAGTAGGCCAGACTCAAACGTAAAGTATTATTCCCGTCACCTCCTTAAGGCCAAGATTAGTAGTACCAGCGGAGAACGGCGTCTCCTCGTGTTGTGTCACTAAGTTACTCACTTACTTATGCTACTTCCGCCGCCGCCGCCGCCGATCTGTTGAGCAACGCTATTAGAATAGATTACGTTGTATTTTCAAAGGGTTTTGTGAGCCTGCGCGAGGCCCAACGGCCGGAAAATGGCTGTACCGTGTACGGCACTTTCCCATTCATGGACACACTTCTGCCCATGACTTCGGTTGCATCATGATACCGTACTACGTACTACGGTCATATCCATAGCCCACGGCGGCAACCCGCATCCATGGATCCGTCGCATTGCAAACTGTGACCACTAATCTGCATAGCCGAGTTAGAGGCTACCCGGGCAACCTCCGTTCATTTAGTCATAGAAAAAGCATCGTGAGGACCTGGTTTTTCTCTCAAGTTTTGAGCGTTCTAATTGGAGACTCTGGCGTCAAACGGTCGCTTTATAACTGGCTTTTCAGATAGACTTGGACTTGGCCCCCTATCGACATTGTTCGACCGTGACAATGAGTTGCGTACGGACGGCCAGAACGGCGTCGCTTACTTCAATTTGCATGCGTCCCGCTCCCGCACCATCACGTCGCAGCTGCGTTTAATACTATGTTTCTCGTCCTACCTTTCGATCTTTTAGACTCAATCTCCCCCTATCTTCAAGATGAGGCTCTGCATTCAAATCGCTGTCCAGTCTCGGCTAAACGGTTTAGGAAGAGTATCGAGGCACCTCAATGTGCTTCCTGAATCCTAAAGCATCTAACTGTAATGATCACCCTGATCCGGATAGTGGTCATCGTGGCCCATTACATGTACCGCCAGTTTGGGACGAATATGAAAAGCTCAGAAACTTCAATATTCTTCTCAAGTCGTCAGGCGTAGATTTCCCAGGTCTTGAACGAGGGTTCATTAACCCCCCTTGCTGCCAGGTCGCTAAGTACGCCGCTTCCCCTCCGTTTGACTGCTGGCATGCCCGCCCCAGACTTGGATCCCCTCTCATCTAGGTTGCTCGGCGATGGGTTCAGCACGGGCAACCAGAACAGGATGGCCACTTTCATGGCCCAGAATCTGAACGTGGTACACTCGAGAACTGCTACGTCGCGTAAGTGACTCGGTAGGAGGTATGTGTTGAAGTCTCCGTTCCATTCAAGTTGGTGTAGGATATCCCGTTCCTATAGCATGTATCTCAACCCCTTTCTGTAAGCCAATAGATCCCCGCAATCTCTCGTCCAGTCATGTAGCCAAATGGATCCCAATACATCTTTGTGTATGACCGTATATGCCCCCGTGTGTGTGACCGATCAATATTCATCGGGTGGATCTCTACTAGAAGGACATTACATACATTATACCACCTGCTGTGTCATAGTTATATAGAACATCCGGTCTCTATAAATGAAAACTGCAGGCAAACGTAGTCTCGATAGATCCTGGTGTTAGAACTTAGCAGATATACTGATGGGTCTTGTTTTAGCAAATTTTGTGACGGTGGGGGTGGAGGGTATTCAGGATCTTCAAAACGCCTGTGGACATCCTGCAGCACGGTCTCTGCGGACGTTCGCACGGCATCCTCCAGCGTGAGCACGGCAGGCCTGGCCCAAGGATAGGCCTGGTTGGACACCCCCTCCCACCCGGAGGCCCCCACCCTCACCGCTGCCCTCCCTGCAACAAGCATGCAGTGCAACCTCTCCACATCTAGTCTTGCCATCACCTACTAAGCTCTTCGTGAGCACTGTGGTCAACATGTCCGAGTCGCGTCCCTCTGTTTTGCTGCGGTGTACTACACCTCAAGTGAATATAACCGGACAAACTCTGTTCCTCCATAAGAAGCAGAAAGCACCAAATAGCTCGCCAATGGCCCAGAATAAGCAGCGGAGTGTATACCATTCGCGTAGAAATTGATGCGAATATGCGTATGCTTCTTTTTGTTGACTGCATCTGCAAAACGACTGGAATGAATCAAGCGGTCGGTTGAGCTTTCATAATTTACGAAACTTACGTTTCCTGGGAACAAGCATGCTGATTGGTGGAGAGTTCTGAATCACGCCAGTCCATTAGATAATCCGGTAAGATTGTTCGAATCGGACTCCGATGTGATTAGATATTAGATAGTAGCATTGATTCGAGATTATCTATATCGAGTCCACGGACCACAAAAGCTACGACAGTCGACGTATCTACAGATATTCTTGAGAAATGGTATGATACCATTCTTTATCAGAGTAGTTATTAAGATAAAATTCGTTGTATGTCTCCAAAGACACGTTAGTTGTGGCCTGACGATTGTGCCGCAGACCGTAGATTGGAATCAACTCAACGGCATGCGTCACGGCCGTGATAGGGATCACCGCCACCTCACGGTAAACGCGACCATCAGCTCCATGGAAGGATTTACGCTGTACCTTGTACATCTTCACCACCTCATCAGGACCACCAAACACCTCAAAGAGTTCGACGAAAAGCAACGGCACCCCAAAAGGTGCAGGGAGGGGAGTCTTCTTGGTCTGAAAAAAATTGAGGACGACACGGACTTGGGCTACAAGCGGCACATCTTACAAGAAATTCAACTGGGCAAGCCGGCAAATGCAAACAAGAATAGACTCACTTTCATGACCGGGATTGTGAAGGAGAACGGTGTCACATTTGCCAAGGGGGAACTCTCGAGAAGGAGGTAGTGCTTGTACTTGTTGGCTGGGCATGAGCTTGCATCCACTGAAGTTTGACAGTAGCTGAAGCCGGAATGCGTTCCAAATGTTGAGCGTATCAACAGGGAACGATTGGAACCCCTGCCGTGACACATAGTTCCCGAGAGCTGCTTCGAAGGCGGGCAACCGATATGTTGAAGAGACCCACGCGAACGGCTTGTTTTTCTCGTTAGGTTTGATGGTGACATGAACCGCAACACGTGCATCGCCTGAGACGATGCCTTTGAGGAAGTGGTTACGGATAGGACGGTCCCCAAGTGAAAATGAAGCGTGGTCCGCGGGTGAAACACGCAGAACCCAAGCGAGCGTCGGATCAACATGATCAACCATCTCGTCAGACTCTTCGTCAACAACATTTTTCAGGGAGAAGCCGGATTCAGTGAGAAGAGTAAAGAGGTGGAATTGGCGCATTCGTTCCTCCCGGTCCAGAATACGGACGATCTGTTGAGCGAATGTATTTCTTTGGTGGCTAGTGCGTTCGAACGGATTCTTGCAATGAGTAATGAGAAGGCGTTCGGATACATCCGCCGTGTATTGTATGGGTGCCCCAACATTGCGAACTGCAGGGGCAAAGCTGTGGAGTAACTCGAGTTTTGGAATCAGGAAGTTATCTAGTGGACCCGATGTCCCCCGACGCAACCCAGCATCAACGGCCGATTGTTTGTACGCATGAAATTCAGCTAGCGAATCAACCATGGAACGGATTGATGAGTCGGTAAACGTTGGTGCTTGAGCTTTGTATATGAAGTCTATCATTGCTCTCACAGCCCGAACGAAGTCCAGAGAGACTGGTCCAGCGATGGTTGCAACGATTGTCCGTTGCAAGTCTCGGTGTTCCCGTCCTGTCATTTGCTTGACGTGCGATACTCCGTTTGTGAAATGTCGTGTACCAATGCGCTTGTGCTGACTCCGATAACGCGAATCCAACTCATCCGGACCTAATCCTTCTTTACACCATTTAAGGATGTGATCAAAGAAAAATTTATGCAAGGTATGGAGAATCTCGGGGGTGAGAAAGACAGCGGGATTGGCAAAACGCCAGTCCCTCCAGAACGGGAGGTGTACGCCACTGAGGTTGCGCTCCTTGGCAGCTGCTAAGAATTCGCGAACCTTCCATGGATCAACGCGTTGAGCAACCCGATGTATTTGCCGCAGAGTGTGTGCGCCAGAGCGGGGTAGAGATGGAGTGGCAGATCCGAATTCATCTTTGGTGGCAAGCGTAACGGGTGATGCATTCTGTGCAACGCATGCGACCATCAGTGCTTCCGGTAGGTCACATATGTGGCCAGCGAGTACTGTAAAGCAATAACGTTGATCCCCAGATGGATCCGCCATGAGGTCGCCTCGGGCAGCAACTGTTTTGAGAGATCCGCATACGATGTCCATACACCGATGCCAAAGCCTAGCCTGGAGAACCGAAGTATAGTCGCTATGTGTGACGAATTGAGCGATGGGCATATATGCGATGCAAGACCAAGCATGAGCAGTTGCTTTCATGCGTAAATCAGAGTGAATGTTTCCTATTGTCAGGAACAGCGGGTGCATTTCAAGACCGCCCGTTTGTCTCGTAACCGGAGTCTTGTCTGAAGCAAGGATGATAGGAACGATGGTGGCACCGACGGGAAGTTGATCCTGATGATACGATGAGCATATGTATAGAGAGGAAATACGAATGAGGATGCCTTACCTGGATCCTGAATGCCTCCTTTGAGGACATCCACTCGCCGTACTCGCGATCACCCTGCTCGGTATAAACTTCGTGGGGGTCCAAAGACATATGCTGAGCGAATACTGGATTGCCGAAGATCATTTTCGTGATGTCAAGAGCATCTCGCCATAGTAAATATACCGGGTGGACTGTCACATAGTCGTCCATCTCGATCTTTGTGCAGCGCCATCGGGGACCTTGAGGCAAAGAGTCCATCCACGACATGAGGTCATCAGCAGACTTGAACGATGGCTTATCCCGTTTCTTAAACTGAGTTCTGTCAGGTATGCGCTACAGGTAACTTAAATGTCACTATTGGCACTCACCCATTCCAGCTTTAAGTACCGAGCAATCTGCCCTCGGTTCATGTTCTCGCACAAAAATTTGGCCAGTTCCCATTCACCTCTGTCTGCAAAGGGGTAATACACATTTTTCTGTCGTGCCCGTCCAATCTCTTCATCAAGTCGAGTGGATTCAGCTGCTAGTCGCTCGAGAGTGTTCATTGCTTTGCCATAGATGTATGATGAATTTGGGTGGTATCGACCAAAACGAGGTGTAGATTGCCGAGCGGCGAAAGCGGGAGGGGCAGGAAACTGACACTTGCTTGGTTCGTGGTCATTGGCGAGATGAGACCAAACAGCGTCGAGCGATGCCTTGGGTTCTGAGCAGAGAGGACAGATACATCTGAAAACACTGAATTGAAGCTGAACTTGAATCTGTGAAACATTACTCACTCATCATTGAATTCCAAAGTACGCATATCATCATCATTGAATGGTTCGTCACCGTGCTCAGGTGGTTCCATCCTTGAACTCATAGTAGGCAGTGTGAGTCGTGAGTCCCGTGGAGTAGTTGAAACTCCGCCCGCAGACGCACCACGTCGTTCTTGTTGTACCATACACCGTCGAAGCCGTTGAGACGAAATGTCCCACATCACCACGATCTCTCCACCCAGCCCTACAAGTTCTGTAACATATGTCGACAGCCACAGCGATCCCATGGACTTTGACAGTCCTGTATCATCGAAAAAGGCGATTCTTTCCGACCTTCGTTTTCATCCATATCCAAAATACCCAGGGCCTTCACCTGCCCACAAACACCTTCATGCCAATTTGACTTTAAGTCCAGAGACTCTGTGTAGTCCTGGAGGCCAGCAGTTGAGCCCAACTGCGGTGAGTCTTCTTATCATTTTGTGTTATCATTCTAACCACTCGCTTCTCACCCTACTAGGCCACGGAAATGTTTATTCGAGGCATTAAAGCTTTGCCTCGCCACATTCTCCGTAATGCTGTACTGGAAAAGTACGCATCAGCCGAAAGGAGCCGCCTTCAGCTCCTTCTGGCTACTTGGGACCTTGAAGAGACAAGACGCAGGGTCCAAACACAGGAACAAATCCTGTGTTTTCTCGAAACCACGCACGCTCTCACCCAATCAGAGTACAAGTTATGGTTAGAAATGTACACTGATCGAGGGCTTCCGGAGCTCAAGGAGGATCAGCTAATCTACGGAAATCACATCCCTTACATGACGCAGTCTGCGGATCGAGACCGCAGCGAACTCGCCATGATGATACAACATGCCAGGGAATGTGGCATAGGGTTGGGGTCCTTCGAAGATGAGCTGAAGGGAGATGATGCCAGTGATGCAGATTCTATAGATCTCGGAGAAGAAGTGGCCAGCGACTGCAAGTGATGACTCGCAGTCCTGTTGGTGATGGTGTCCGAGTCAGTGAGGGCTTTTATCGCTGGATTCTGACGTACTAGTCACGGTATGCAATCATGCGCCTGCCTCATGTCGCCATTTTACTAACTTGATCACACTCCTTGCATTCAGACCCGAAGAGGCGTGGTACGCTTCTCAGTCTCTGACTCTCTGGCCAAACTTCGTTATCGATCCGTTCTTTGTACCACAACGCCATGATGTAATTTCTACTTTGTGTGTCAATTTGCATGCGATACTGTCCTGATTTAGAATGGGGGCAGGCGTTCATTTACGCCGTGATTGTATCGATAATGAACGGAATTTTTGGACAGACTGACTCCCGCTTACTATTTCTAGCACCTCAAGCTGACCGTCGTTGATCCCCCCACTATTGTAGCTTAGCTGCCATGACCGACCGTCGTCGACGCCGCCAAGCATTGGCTAACCCTCGCGTAAGCGCTCGGAATCAACTTGATCTGTTGATTCGCCTAATGCTTGTTGACAGACCATCGCACGGCCATCTGGGGACCTCAACCCATGTTTGCGGTCAGACGCTTCGCAAGTCAATTGCAGTGCTGAGCAACCAGTACACCCGGAAACATCACAGCCCGACCTTTTCTCCGCGCAATTCCTTCAAAATGAGATATTCGTCGGCGACGCTGGGAGATCGGAGCAATCAGGCCAAGATCGTCATGACGCATTCTCACTACTATATACCCATCCAAACGCACCACCCGCTTCAGCCAATCACAGCTATTCCCAACCGCTCCAAGCACTGGCAAGGGCAGGTCCTGCCGCTATGCCAGACCAGGTTGCACCCAGCGAGCCCTTGCGATACTATGAAAATGATCTGGCACCCCCACATGGAATGAACACCGCTGTGAGACATTCGACCTATTCCTTGCCACCCCCGCCGCATGGAATGAACACCGTGACCGCGACACACCCGATCTATTCCCTGCCACTTCAACAGCTCCCGGGCCCACCGCATGGAATGAGCAGCCGCATGACACACCCGACCTATTCCATGCCACCCCAACAGCCCCCCCCGCATGGAATGAACACCGCGACACACCCACTGACCTATGATTCCCCGGGCCTGCCACCCCAACAGTCCCCGGGCCCATCACAATACGAAAGCCCGAATCCTGGCACCGCTTTTCTGCGCCGCCTAACGGGCCGCATTCCAGCAGCTGTGCAAATGCACAACACCCGTACACGCGCAGCACCGTATACGTTACCGGCGGGCATGCGGTTTGTGCCCGCATATGCCCCCTTACGTCCAAACGAGCAAGTGCGCGGTGAGGCAGTCACAGCCGGAGTTTTCCGTGTAGGTCTTCCTTTCTTTTCCTGCGGCGCAAGTCACTGATACCAGACCTCCACTTTGTAGGCCGGTGTAGAGACATCTGTCACAAGTTCAGCCCCCGGAGCCTCCACCCGCCGTCTTCCACCCATTCCACCCAGCGACTCGGAGCACGGTGGTCCGATGGCATCTGATGCTAGTGCGCCGGCTGCGAGCATTGCCTCCGGGCCGGCCGCAACTCCGGTTCGATCCGAGTCCAACATCACCTTGGAAACGGCACGGAAGATTCTTGCGCGCGCAAGAGAACTTGTACGAAAACAAGTCATTTGCAGCAACGCTATGCTCTCAAAAGACGACTGCTCACAATTGATCAAAGATGCTGCCTCTGAATTACTAGGTAAGTCCGATGGTATTCCGAGTCGGACTCCGTGTTCTTTTCACTTTATTCATAACATTTCATTCTTGGAGATGATCCGAGCATCGCAAACAGGCTCGTGAATGACAAAAACATATCAAATGTTTATGCAACCGTTAGCACAACAAGGAAACTCTTCAAAGATAATGCGCGTTCCATCATCCATGCTTTCTATGGCCTTCGCCCGGACCTGCAAGATTCACGGCCCCAAGTCGAGGTCGCTATCAAACAATCGGAGATCCCCAGGCTCTTGGACAACGACCGATGGCTCCACAAATATGATTCGGTACGCAACAAAATTCATTTCTCTTTGGCTGCAGTAACCCTTTGTCTTTAGCACGGGAATACTGTAGCGGACTTTGAGCACCCTGCGGTCATTTCGGTCGCTCTTGATACCATATGGCTCGGCGGGTGGCGCCGCTGCCTCGACGACACCACCGATGCGGTCGCACATGCGATCGCACTCTCAGGTGCAGCCATTCACTCTGCACTGAGTGAACATGTTGAAGGAACACATACGGCTATTGATTTCTCGCCCGCAAAAACAGAGGTAGTGTATAACAGGGTACTATCGTCTCTGCTCATTCATCCGTCTTTACCGTCTTTAAAGGAGAGGTTAGTTCTAAGGGGGAATTCGTTGATAGGTATACTAGCTTGATCAATGTTTTCTATAGATTAGAATTTAGATCTACTTGTTGAATGTCCATCATAATCTAGCCGTGTCACATCGCATCTTGTCGCACTGATTTCTCCGCCATATCACAGTCGGTACATTTGACATTTGCATTAAGCTAAATACGGTGCATTCGTAATTCTGACCTAATCGGAGTCTTTTCTAAGCGCTCGATGAGCAGTCATCGAGCGCTTAGAAAAGTCCGATGTGGAGCCTGCGAGTGCACCCAAAATGGACAGTGGCGAAACTAAAAACCGTTCCTTAGTTCGGAAGCCCACGATAAATGCACCAAAACGGAAGGTGCCTAAACTAGCAGCTGCTGGCCTGGACTGATTAGTAGGATCGACAGCTCTTTTCTTGGTCCGAACGTGCGGAGACTCCGCGCATGCACATACAAGCCACTGTGTCGGCATAGTACTATAGCGTTCAGTTGACTCCCTTGTAGTGTACACCCATTTTATCACTGATTCCTTTCTCTCGCAATGCCGACACAGTCATTCAGGTCCGTGCTCCTCTTGCTCAGCAAAGATGAGGATGGACTGCCTTGGAGCTCGCCAAGGTGGCAAACGCTTACCGGCGTCTTCGGGCTCCCCTGGGAAACGGAAGAAGGCGCTAGGAATGATGCAGCTGCGAAAAATGTTACGTCGTGGACCGTTCATTTAGGCAAGGCAGTCAAGGTGTTCGTGCAAACGGTATGGAGTTTGCCACACAAGGAACAAGACGGATACATCACGACGGATGTAATCGATAACGACGCCCTTGGCCGCTCAGCGTGGACGACGTGGGTTCAAAAGGAGCTGAAGAATTGGAGGATCAACACCCTCATTGACCAAGTTCTAGCCGCAAGAAATACCTCACCTACAGGTGTTCTTTTGGCAATGCGGCTCCGTCAAGTACGTGGCCAGCGGTCTATAAAGCACTCAGAACTCTGGCTCACACCTTACAGCTCCCTAGTGCCGAGGACGCTCAAATCTATCTGGCGCAAAACGATTTGGCCATCGAGCTGTTCGGCGAGGAGGCCTTTGTGGATTCCTCCAACTACCTCAAACCAATGGTTGGCAATTTTTGCAGGACTTTACTCACACAGACTTGGAACCGCTACCGCAAGACCAACCATAGGGAGCTGGATAAAATGCAAAAAGGCCTTGCAAATGTAGGTCAGAAATGGAAATGTGAGTGGGTGTGTTTCCTGACCTCCACTAAGCTAAGAGCTATCAACGCAGTCATGACGGAAAATTCGCAGAATGTGTCGGCCAGGGAGATCAAACTCTTCCTTCAAGATTTGCGCCGTCTCCTCCAGCTACTCTCACGCTACAACGACGCGGACAGCAAGAACCTAGTCAGTCGATATGTTGCGGACTTGGAGGCTATGTTAGCGACATTGTTGAAGGACGCTTCAGTTGGTAACCCAGAGAGTAAGCGCAATCTCAGGAACAACACTCAGTGCTCATTTGGTTCAGAAATACCCAAGTCCATACAGGATGCCCTTCGTGCCCTAGCATCCCTTGAAGATATAGAGGCCGTTGCTAGCCAAATCAAGGTATCTTTGGAGAACGTTCAAATGTCAGTGAATAGGGAGCAGTTGGACTTGGAGTTGGATGACCGCCTAGATTTAAAGGAGTGGAAAGAGGGCACCGAAGAACTGGCTAAGGTTAGCGAAGAATCTCTCTGGATAATGCTCGGTTTTCCGGAGAAAAAACTACCGTTCCTACAAGAATGGACGGATTCTAGCGCGACAATTGATCCATGGAGCGCCGAGGGCCAAGCGTGGCTCAAAGATGAAAGCTCGGATCGCCTCCCATTGAAGCCACGCTGGCACCAGTTGGTTGGGATTTACCGGCTACTAGAAAGGGCATTCGATGGGAAGCCAGTTCTACTTATGGACGGCGTTGGACTGGGAAAAACTCTGCAGGTACTGGGCACCATAGCATGCCTCGCATTCTACAGGAATTACTACAGCTCTCACAAGAGGTTTCCTGGCCAATTTGGTGAGTGGACCTGTCCTCACAGGGACACGCACTGACATGCTAGTAGCTGGTCGTAAATTTGCCTCCCCTGATGGCAATATTCCTGACCTTCCCCATGTGATCGTCTGCCCCGTTAATTTGCGAGAGCAGTGGCACTCTGAAATCAGACGTTTCGTGGCATTTGCAACATTCGACGTTTTTCCATATGTGGGTCGATTCCATGCCAGAAAAACTTGGTGGGATACGCTCTTTCAAAGGAGCCAACAGCCGAAGATCAATAGAATCATACTTGCAACATTCTCGGTACGTTAGATACATTGTGTGGCATATCTTCCGATTGGTTGCTAACATTTCCTCAGGCAATACAAGACGATGCATCAATTTGTTACAACCAAGGCGTAAAGTCGGAAATGGGAAAGCCTTCGGAATCAGCCCGTTTTTCAAGCAACGCGCCGAATATGCTATTTGGTCACCAATACACTCTGCTTGCTATTGATGAGGCTCACGCAGCACGCAAACACAATGTCGCACACACCGCTGTTCGTGCACTCAGGAGCAAGGCTAAGGCGCTCGTCGCGATGACTGCCACACCAGTTACCACGCGGCCTCAGGTAAGCAATATGCACTTAATCTTTGGAAAATTCTGCCGCTCAAAAAGGTATAAAGGACTTGTACATAATGGGCCAGTGGATGGGCCTCCCCGGTTTTAGTGACTTCGCTGAATTCAGCGACATATCGAGGAGGATCAACAAAGCCAGCCGCGAAGATTCGAAGGCCTTACGGGACGCTGGTGCAGAGGGCTCTATCCTTCGTGGAATGCTGCCAGGCGCCCATAGCAAAGGCGCACCTCCCCTTGAGATGCCTGGTTTAATTCAGGAGATCATGCAGACTATGCGTGAAAGGTTTGCTACACACATCATCAGGCGCACCATTGATTCCGTCGACTTCAGGGGCGAGAAGCTATTTGGGATGAAGCCCTACTTGGAGCATATTATGGAGGTACAGATGTATGACTGGGAGATGGAGAAGCTAAGAGAAGTTGCTAAGGTATTGGTGCAAGAGACTCCAATTACCAGCGTCGACACTAGCAAGGTAAGCCGTGTCTACCCGTTTTTTTTCTCCATTTCTATCAGCCTCGGTGGCTCCTAATGCTGCTCTGACCGTTGCCCTCTCATTTTCCCCCATGCTGGGTGGCCGGCTCGGAAGGGCACACCCACTGGCACGGCTCAGCAGATTTCCTCTTTCACTGACTCCCTTTCTGCGTACAGAATTTTTACATTGAATTCCGGCGCACAATCCTCCATCCTACGTCAAATCCCAAGATGGATATGGACTTTCCGACAATGGACAGCGTTGAAGCATGGGAAAACCACCCACAGAAGACAGTCAAACTGGATGTGCTTAGCAAAATCGTCAAGTATCATCTCGAAAAGGACGGCCGTTCGCCCTTGAAGATGGATCAGGATGGGCAGACCGCCATCCCTTACAAGACTGAGCTGGCGGATGACGCACAGTACGCCGAGTGCGACAGAATTGTCATCTTTTCTGCTTTCCCATCCTCCAACAAGACGATTACAAGCGTAAGCCGCCTGGTCTCACCGTGTGCAACCTTTTCATATGTTTCTTCAGATTCTCAAACTGCACAATATTTCGGCGGCGGAGATGCACGGCTCCATGACCGTCAAGCAGCGACAAGCAGCGTTGAATTCGTTCCGGAAGTCAACGAAAAATCACGGGGACCGGGTGCTCATACTATCTGCTGTCGGTTTGGTCGGACTCAACTTAGCTTGTGCGAATATCATGATAATTGTTGTAAGTGGCCCTACTCGCTATTCCAGTCTGTGCGCGGTTTAACTTCTGCCAGGACACTACTTGGTCTGCGATGGACGATGAGCAGCTGAGGGGACGCATCTTCCGCTACCCCCAGCAAAAGCAAGTCCATTTCTACCGACTCATCGCGCTCAAGACGCCTGACGTCTTCCTGAACAATATATCGTTCGGAAAGGGCGAGCTACACGCCGCATTTGTCAATTCGCACCCAGAATTCCGTGAGTGTTTGTGCGCACTCAACCTAATCTAGGATAACACGGGCGCTGCAGAGCAACTGTTTGAACCCCAGCATGCGGATGAGGAGACCAACGAAAGCAGCATTTCTAAGGGCAAAGGCAAAGGTTCAAGTCTTGGAACAGGGCGTGGACGAGGCAAGGGGCAGAATGCGAAAGAGAAGCGCCGCGCTAAGAGTGCTGCAGAAGTTCCTGTGGAACCAACCGAGGATACTGGTCTTTGGGAGACCGAAGAATTTGGCGGAGGTGGCGATCCTTTGCATCCCAACAAAGCTAGAAAGCAAAAGGCTGGAGGTCGCGCAGCCAAGTCCGCTCCAAAACGCCCGCCTACTAGCCCTCCCGAAACTGCGATCAAATCAAAGCGTCCCCGCAAGGAGACTGTCGCTCAGGCGGCTGGCGATGAACCTGCACTCGCACAGGCCACCAGCGCTACGCAGGTCAACAACACACCTCGTGCGGACAGTAGCAAAGCACAGCAAGCGCCATTGGTCCCTGAAGGAATGAGGGCCGAAACACCCACTAGGCCTCAGGCTCGACCAAAGCTCCGCCCCGCCCCGATCAAAGTTGATATGCTGCCTGCTGCATCGACAACAGATGTGGACATGCAGAACATCAGCGATGCCGGCGACGGTGATGAAATCCTTGCACAACTCAACGAATCTAACGGACAAAACAGTCCGGATGCTGACGAGGCACTTGCGCTTGCTACCCTGGGCGGATTGGCTCAAGATACACCAAAGATCACTGCTATGAGTCCGCTGACATTCTTGCCGTCCACGCCCGCCAATGGCAGCGTCGTGGAGAAGCGTCCAGCAGCCCATTCGCGCGATTCAATTAGCTACTCCAGTGATGAAGATGGCGAGTGGGGGAGTGGCAGGGGGTTGCTGGCAGGAACGCACGGTGGAGTACTCGGTCTGGGGAGGGATGGAACAGGAGGCCGTGGTCGAGTCCGCCGCACCTACAACATGACAAAACGCACCACCGTACGTAAAGCCCAGTGAAAACTGATTGTGCTGGATTCTGCATATTTGTGGCAACTTATGTTTGGTCATATATTCGCCGAAATATTTGTGACGCCCCACGTCCATCTATGCACCAGCATAATTGTGCAGATTACTTGTGTCCCCATGTGATTTACTTACGTTCATTTGTGCGTCAGCGATATACCTTTGTAAGTGCATATTGCGGCTTCCTGTTGCATCTAACGTGTGCACCCATTGAATGTGCACCTAGTAACACGGAGCTGCTTACACCCCACTTGAACACCCGGGATAACTGCATCACAAAAATTGCAAATTTGTGAGATGGTCTGAGATGATGCATTGATGATATAAGGTCATGTTCGAGTCATTGGTTCAACCCAGTGCTGGCAGATCCCATCCTCCATTGGTTTGTCATCTCCAAAAGCGCATTTTCTGATCAGAATCCCCCCTTATGTTTGATCGGCGGTGGCTTATGAGATTCACTGTCATTCTAACAACGTCTTACAATGCCAGAGATTCACTGCGATGAAAACCATGTATTGACTTTATGGAATACATGATTCTACATGCTATCGCAATCTCTGTACATATCATACCATCCACCGCCTGGAATACACTACCATGAAAGGTAAGGAATTGATGAACCGGGTGAACCAGCCGGGCGTACACGAGACCAGCCAAAACGCAGAGAGGGGAACGGCAGAAATCAAACGAGTCGAGCTGGCTGGCGATTGAACCGATCCGAAACGAGCATTGCCGCAAATGAGAGACGGTGACTTGAGCAAGAGAAGAATAGAAACCGCGAGCGACTTGGGATATGCAGAGAGGGGAGTGCGCAGAAATCAGATGCCAATGTCGAGCTGGCAGGCGATTGAACCGATCCAAACGGGCATTCCAAAAGAGAGACGGTGATTTGAGCAAGAGAAGAATAGAAACCGCGAGCGACTTGGAATGACAATTGAAAGGTTGAACCGGTCCAGATACCATCTTGAACAAGCCTGAGAGAGAGTTCAGTGCAAGAAGAAAGAATCGAAACCACGAGCAGCGCGAACAACTTGAAGAACGGGCCCATGAGAGTGCTGGCATGCGAGTTGACCTTGAAGAGGCAGCAGATCCGATGACGACGAGCAGAAGACCAACAAGCGCAATGCAATTGTGACGAAGCCTGAGAACTGAGGGCGAGCTGCAATCAGCAACAACTACAACTTGAATACACGCACCTTATTTCTTTCCTTTCTTCACAGCCTTACGACGGGGACGTGAGGAATCATCATCGATTATGTCTATCAATGTGTAGTAATATTTGCGGTAGTTGAAGATCCCGTCTGCTTCGGTCCACCGGGACTTCGAACTGATTGTAAAACGAGCCTGGTCAATTGCAAGTTTGAGTACTAAGCACCAGCGAGAAAAACGAGACAAACCAGTACAGCGCAATATGCAAGTTGTGCGCCACCGACTTCATCGATACGGTTGAGTACCGTGTTTTTGGGGTTTGACCCACGCGCAGTGCCGCCCAAAGCTGTTGACGGACCGGTAGTCACATATTTGACCATGGAGTCACGTAACTTTCCTGTATCGCTACTCCTCGCCTCATTTATCGCACCGTTTATCTAAAGCCTGCACGTTAGATATTCATATACCAAATATATGCGCATATACTCACACATTTGCTAGTTTTCTTGAGCTGGGATGAGCATGAAGGATTGTCAATCAACCCTTTTATTCCAGGGACAAGGCGCAGGATCTAAAGTTAGTAGTAGATATGGAGTGGTGACGACTCTGACTTACATCTGATCTAGAACTCCCTTTCGATGTGCTCATGTCCCCTCGTCCTCTGATTCAGCATTCATCGAGTGTTCGAGAATGCTTTTTGCTGCTCGATGTTGACGACGATGAGGGCATGATGGGGATGATGGATGTGGGAAGAATCAAGAAGCGGAGGTTGTTTATTTCCGTCAGTCAGTGTTAGGTAAGCAGACAGCAACAATGAGCAACTCCGAGTCATTGGATCTTGAAGCGTCACTTCCATAACGCTCTTGAGTTTAGTAGGTAAGTCACTTCAGTTCCCAATTTCAAGGCTGGCTAGCTAACCAAATATCTCAGATACGGTTTCTCGTGTACATGACTGTGCACAGAATTCATCGGTTTGACTTATCTGCATCGGATGTGCAAAAACGTTTCAAGACTCAACGATCTTTGAGCGCCATGCATGAGGCTCAATGCAACGCGAACAAGATGCTTGCTGCTGACATCCACTCTATCCATCACCATCACCATCACCGTCGAAACCGCAGGACGAAGAAGCGCAAACAGAGAAACTCACCAGGCACTGAGTCCGACTCTGAGTCGGGTTGGGGCGACTAGCACAACAACTCATTGACTTTATGCACTCACACACCGACGTTCGTCCTCCTCACTCTCGCCCCCCTTCCGAGTCACTAACCCCTTGCTGCAGCCTTCGGTTTGACGATGCCTCGACTCCGAGTCCCTGACTACAACAGCAGCGGCAGTGGCGACTCCTGCTTCCGCCGGCGGCGAATGCGAACTTGGTCAAACCCTGCCACGACGTCACCATGCTATACTCACTCATCGGTATCCTCTACACCTCCCTTCCGCCCGAACGCGCATCGTCAACGCGGGCGTGCCGCGGATGCGAGCCAAGGGCAAGGATACGCAAGGTACGCGCAGGGCACAGGCGGCAACGATGCACGCGGCGCCTCTTTTCAACCTCCTACCCGCTCTGAGCGAGCGGTGCTATCGTATCATCCACCAGCTCTGCTTGCACCCTCATACGTCAGACGCGACGATGCGCTATCTGCGCACGCGGGAAGACTTTTTCGTACGGCATCTCGCGGTGATTCCGTCCAAGGTTCCACAGGCGACTCAAGAGCCGTTTATCGAAGTTTTGTACCACGACGGGTCGGCGTGCTAACGAGCGTGGCGACGCTCCGCGCGTTTATCGACTTGCGTTCTCGGATAACTGGACCTGGCGGCGGCGCTGGATTTGCACGTGCTGACGAATAAGACAGCCACCACCGTGACAAGGGCGTGTTAGAGATTCTGCAGATTCTATATGGGACGGACACGGGCGAGGTGGATTGGGTGGACGAGATGGGGATGGGGGTGCAGCCCTAAGTTAGGGAGATGGGTCAGTCGCACCTGCGGATCATTGAACTGGTGCAGTCGTTGTGTTTCGATTGGTTCGACTCGCTCACGACGACGGCTCAGGCAGACAAGCTCAACACGGAGA